>LNAU01000165.1:52160-78410 GCA_001630575.1 Pseudogymnoascus sp. 04NY16 | reverse complement strand
AATATCGCCCGAGTACAGTAGTACTCGGGTACTCGGCGAGTAGTACTCACAGCGAGTACTACTCGGGCAACACTGACGGTAGGGAAAATTACATCAATCTCGAAGAATATGGTAGGCAAAAGTGTAAAATATATATCTCTAGACTGGGGATAAATAATTGCATCGACTTTGAATTAATGAATTAATTTGGCACAAATATTTTTTGCAAAAAGATGAATTTCCGAATTGGAGATTGGTCGTGTTGCATCAGCCGTGAATCGAACACGGGGCCCATCGATGGCAACGATGGATTTTACCACTAAACCACTGATGCTGGATTGTTGTTAGCCAATCCGTATTACGATAGATATTAGCCGGGACGGCTGCTTTAAGCATCACAACTTTCGGTTTTTGCGACTGCGCGAAAGCAGCCCCCCGTTTCTCGTTCTACTTTCAGATAATCGTCGTAACCAATAGCAAGCATCCACCCTCTTTCGCTTGCCGAAGCGCTTTGAGATTTAGGTGATCTTGACCTTTCGCTTCGCTCAAGCGAAAGGTTGGGTACGACGATTTGTGCTTCACTTCAGCCTTGTTCATTTTAGTCAAGTTCACTTTAGGATCCTTTATAGCGTTTTTATTGTTGTGACGTATCGTTCATTAACTCCATAGATGAGAAGATAAAATGTCCGACATTGACGACCAGTTAAGCATGCTGTGCGAAGTGTGCCTAAACGTTTTCAGCCTCAACGCAGACAACGATACCGAATACTCTCATCACCCAAATCTCGAAGCGCTTCGGCAAGCGAAAGGGGGTGGATGCTCGCTATGCAATGTTATTGGGGATAGTATTCAGGATCATTATGAGGGTGAAATAGTTTGGCGTAGGAGAAAGATCTTCGACCAACCTCCGGTAATATTGCAGTTCTATAGCAAAAACCACGAGGCGGAGGAGGACTGGAGACTAGACCTTGGGATAGGACCGCTTAAAAGATGTAGCTATGAAACTGTTCCTACTAAAAATTGTACTGATTATGTTAAGATGACGATTCCGATGGCGACGAGCCATGCAGCAGAAAGCATACTCCAGGAACAAAGACTGATTCGCCAGAAACATGGCGTCTCATTAATCATTGGTTACACGACTGCATCAGCAACCATACCGGATGCACTATGTCTGAAAGAGATTCAAACAGTAGTCATAACAACTTACCTGACCGAATCATTGACGTTGGAAAGCCCGGTGACGCTACTGTACGGCTGCGTTGTGCTGTCGATATGAATCCCGAGGAGCGTACGTCCCGCTATCTCACACTCAGCCATCGATGGCCGAAGGGTCAGTTGATTAGCCTCACGGACAAAACCTTGGCTTCCTTCAAACGTGGAATACCTATTTCTGATCTGCCAAAGACCTTTCAGGATGCAGCCCAAGCAACTCGACAGCTGAAAGAACGGTTCCTGTGGATCGACTCCCTTTGCATCATGCAAGACTCAGTGTCGGACTGGAGAGAGCAAGCTGCAAAGATGGGGAGCATTTATATGTATAGTCTATGTAACTTGGCAGCAACTGCAGCCACTGACTCGACCGGCGGTTTATTCTTTGACCGCAATGTGGCGGCTATCAATCATCTACGAGTTCGTTGTAACTGGACGTGTCTAGGTCCCATCGGACGGTATCCACATACTTCTGGTGGGCTTTTTCGTGTCGATGACTTCCTTTTGCTGAATAAAATGGTTGAACATACAGAACTCAACACCAGAGCCTGGGTATTTCAGGAGCGACTACTCTCCCCACGAATCGTTCACTTTGCACGGAATCAGTTGGTATGGGAGTGTAAGAATGGTCGAGCCTGCGAAATGTATCCAGGTGGCGCTCCTAATGGACCCGGAAGCGTAGCTAAATGGTCGCATTTTTGGCCTATAAAGACCTTTGCTCAGGAGCTTACGACTAAGAGCGCAAAGGAAGCGCATCGCGACTGGAGACTTATCGTGCAACGGTATTCCGGGTTGGATCTAACTAAGAGGAAGGATGTACTCGTTGCTCTCTCTGGTCTTGCAAAGCTTATGCAAAACGCCATGGGTGACGAGTATCTTGCTGGATTGTGGGAGACAACAATAGCACACGACTTACTTTGGGAGCGCAGAGGCCGTATTGCGCACAGGCAAGGTGATGCAACGGATGCTGGAAAGTCATTTGCACCTACATGGAGCTGGGCATTCCTAGATTATCTGGTGGCTTGGGATGATTTTCAAGAATGGGCCACAGAGATTCACATGACACTACTTCGATCCGATTTTCTTCCCATTCCTGCCCAAACCTCCATCCAAGAGCCCACGCTAAGGAATGGGCGGGATCCATTAACTGGGATATTTCGAAATGGTTCGGCCGCCTCTAACCACGGAGGAGACGAAAGTAACAGCGGTATAGGTGCAGCGAGCGACTCGACTCGGAAACTTTATCTCAGGGGAAGAATTTTCAAGGTACCATGCAGTAAAAACAAACGATATGTTCCAATGCCTAGCACGAATCCCGAAAACAAAGTTATAGAAGTTGTCATATCTGGCCATACTTATCCTGCGTGGGTCATTTATGACAATCCTCAAGAACAAGATGTATTCTTTACCTACCGAGACACCTTTCCCGCCTCGTATGGGGAATTTCAGTTCATGCCTGTGGCATACTGCCCGATCGAAGCATACGGCTACCGCTGGTATGGCCTTATTCTCAGAGCTGGAGAAGATCTGCCAGACCATTACCGGAGAACTGGACGCCTAGAAATTTTGCTGTCACCAGATCAGTTGGCTGAGGCGTTACGAAGCGGGGACTGTGGCGGCCAGCTTGAGTCGTTTGACTCAGATTTGCAGTGGCTTATCACTCTTCAAGTTGTGAAGGCTTTTGATAATCCAGATATGACGAGACACGGCTATGAGCGTGAGATAACTCTGGTTTAGTAAATTTTTAACATATTTTAATCAGAATAACTATTCTGATGTTTAAAAGCACGTTTGGAGTGAAGTGGCCCTAGATTTCTACAAGTCTTGAACTACCTTCAGCTCACTGCATTTCCACAGCAGTCATTCCATAAAAAATGAAGCCCTAAAAAGAACAAACCGAAGCACGCAAAAACAAAGTAAATACCTATTCTGTATTCATAGAGCCAAGTATTTAAGATGTCTCTGATTATGATGTGGAAAGTGACATTCTCAACATAATTGTTAGGCAAACGTAGGCCCTCTCTACAGCCTCTATGTAAAGGCACAAGTTGGTCATGGTGATAAGTCTGATATCCTAGTGAAGCCATGGCAGTTTGAACAATAATATCTACCTTCAAACCCTCTACGCGAAGAAGGTCACTATACTCTAGTGAGCTGATGACTAGTGTGACGGTCGATCCATAGAAATCTCTTAGGCAATCTGCCTATTCTGTACTCCTAAATGAGAGCTCGTATAGAGATGACAGGGCGTGTTTTTGTTAAGAGGGTGAGGAACGCGCCTCTAATATAGCCACTGGCACTCGTGAGAAATAAACTTGCAGGAGACATTGTGGATTCAGCCCTTTTGAAAGCGATAAAGCAGGTTTAGGAAACCGGACAACCATCCCACGTTTCGATGAAGCTGCTGTCATGATCGAATATACATGATGCGGCCTTTCGAGAGGCGGAGGCAGATTTTGGAATCGACTAACCGTTTCGCGTTTCCATGAAGCCGCTCTTATGATCGAAGACACAGCTAAGGATGCATCTGAAAAAGGAAAATGTGACTGTTAGGCTTACATCCTAGGCTGAAAAAACCGTTTCGTGTATTAAGGAAAACGGCAACGGTATAAAGTGTAAAGAGCTAAGAACCGGAAAATAGTTTCTTGTTGCCTAGAAACTAACGACAGAAAGCTTCATCTCGCCACGAACCTAGAGTGGCGGGTTGCCTTTAGGCGAGGTCAGTAATGTGCAGGCATTAGCTAATGCACCTGCAACCTATGGGGAGGGGACCTAGATGCTCCTAACGAATTATTAGGATCCATCCCTATGTCGACATCTAACTCTTTTCTAGGCAACTAAGTGCTAAAATGTCGCTGCTTTTCTAGGATTTAAGAAAGGGGAATTAGGAAATGGTAAACTAGCATTAAAGGGCCTTCTACATGAGCTGGCATTAATGGATTAATACCACTAAACCACTAATGCTAGATTTCTGTCAACTAATTACTATATTCCGTTCTATGTTAGGGGGCCTAACTGCTTTTACTACTACGCTTTTTAGTTTTTGCTACTTTATAAAAGCAGCCTCCTATTTCTCGTTTCTCTTCCCTATTTCTACACTATCTAACACAACATTCCATTTCTAATTTCTAGATCCTAGGCTACTATGCGTCCCTAATGAGTTTCTGATTCTTAGATTTAGCTTTCTATAAGCATAACGCCATAGACATTATGTTAGTAAGTAGCCTACCCCTAGTTTAGTGTCTATACATATCTACTGCGTCTCTTCCCTTTATTCTCCTGTCTTCCCTTTCGTCTTTCCTACTATCTTCCCTTACATCTTTCCTGTTATCTTCTATTAAATCTTACCTCTTATTTTCGCTTTGTTCTTAAGGATTTTCTTAGTTATTTTACGATTTTTTACGTTACTTCTTTACTTGCCTCTTAGGTCCCTTAGTCTTTAAAGTAGAATAGTAGACATGAAGCTCTTAAAGCATAAACTACTAGCAAATATTAAGCTATATGGATTAACAACGAAACGTCTACTAAAATTTGCCCCTCTAATAGAGAGAGGATACAAGTCCATCCTCTTACTATAGGAAGAGTACAATTCCGTCCTTTAACCAAATGCAAAGAGCTACTAACAAAGATAACAAAGAGTAAAAGGTTTGCATTGCATATTGACTAGCTAACACTAGTCCTAGACTTAAACGGGGTCCCTCTTCACAAAAATTAAATTCAGAGGCGCCACGTCAAGCGTAAATACATCCTTTGTATCCCGTAATAGACTCTGGCCTGTTTCGTTAGCCGCAAAGCGGATGTCGAAGCGCTGTACAAGGCGAGCCACAACGGTTCGGAGGGAGAGGAGCGCCAGTTGTTTGCCAACGCAGGAATAAGGGCCTGCGGTTTTTGAGTATTTAGCTAAAGACTAAGAAAGGAAGGCAGAGAGTATTAAGACTGGATATTTCAAGAACTGACCTGTAGAAAATGGCATGAATGCGGCTTTGTTCTTCAGGAGCTCGGGAGACGTTGTCCAGCGCTCAGGTACAAAGGATGAGGGGTTGGGGAATGCGCCTTCCACTATTGCAATTATGATCAAGTCAGTATCAGAGATCTTGAAGACTGAATGTTGGGACGCACAACGACCCAGTGACCAAATCGGCATCGATATCGTCACATTCCCAGGAATAAAAGTATCTCCAAATACTAGGCCGCTGGCGGGAGTCTGGCGCAGCACACCGGAAGGCACTGGCGGGTGGAGACGTAGCGTCTCATTGATGAGGGCAGCAAGAAACTTGGCATCGCGAGGCGCAGTGGTGCGAAGTTCATTACGAAGCTTAGTCCCGAGAGTAGAGTCAAGGGCAAGGTGGTAGAAAATATGGCTAAGAGTGGCGGCGGTGGTGTCGCTGCCGGCCACGATCATGAGGCCGGTATCACCATTTAGCCACCTGCGAGATTGGGGTATAGATTAGATCACGAGTGTCCAATTGGCATCATTGTGCGAGGAGAAATTAAGTGGCTTGCCTCGGATTCTTGTTCATTGGGTCTGGACTGTTTTCCTCGGCGTCGAGGAGCCAGCTCGTGATATCTGGAAGTAGCGGGGTGTTCTATTTGGGAAGGATCAGATTATTAGGTGATCTATGGGGAAATGTAAACATGTGTACTGGCTGGAACTGTACTTTTCTCCGAGTTGCGGCTTGGTCTTCAATAAATTTCGTGAAGATCTTGGTGCCGGTCCCTGCGCCGGGGATGGCCAGGAGAATCGGGAGGATCCACGGAATGGGCGTGAGGATACCGACGGGGCGCATGCCATCCTGGAGCAATTTGAGGGCAAAATGTTTCTCCCCGCTCTTCAACATGTTGAAGGACTTGCCGAATGCAAGATCACCCATGACATCGAAGCTGTAGAAGTTGAACCAGAGACTCGCATTGACGGGCTGGTTGGCGAGATTGTCCAATTGCGCAATCAGTTGGTCCACATAGCCATCCACACGGCCTTCATAGTTCCGTAGTGCTACATAATAGGTGAGCACAGGAAGGGGAGATCAGCACAATATAGAGCGTGTAAACTCACCTCTTGCGCTGAATGCCTGGTCCCAGATCTTTCGCCGTTTGTCATGCGTGTTTCGGTTGCGAGTCAGTTGTAGGGATGGGTTAGGGCCTCCAATCGCATCGTACCAAGGCGCTTTGATGCATTTAGAGCTGGAACTATGAATTGCGGCAATTGCATCTGGATTGATAATTGTCAACTCGTTGGGGCCGACTCTCACGATTTCTCCATATTTTTGGTGTAGTTGATGGGCCTGGGCGAAGTTGTCGGAATTTGGAAGGAGACGAGCGACGTGAGTAAGCTTGGTCAGGCGGGCAGAAAAGGGCCCAGGAAAGTGTCGTAGTGGATGAAAAAAGACACGATAACTAAGAATGCTAAGGGTCAAGGCTACAAAATAAGAGGTCGATGCCACGATGGTCGCTTTCCCGGCCTCGATAATAGAAAAGTCATAGAGAAAAAAATTGCATGCGAAGAATATTAAAGGGCCCAAAACAAATATGCAGAGGATTCGTACGGACTGCATGTGGTGTTCGCCATGGATGAAGTAACCCAGATGAGAGATGACTCCAAGGGCTCCAGCAAGCACCGAAACGGAAGCAATGGGGATAGAAGACAAGAACATGACGATCGATGTCGATAAACACAATTTATGTAATCAGCACAATATTCGCAATCTGATGCTAAATTCGGATGTTGAACGAGTTAAGCGGTTCCTCTTGCAAAGGTGGGACACCAAAGCTCTTATGAGTACGTAAGGACAAGTTCGACAATAGATAACACATATCCAAAGGTCCGTAAGCTGGAAGTAGCGAAGCAGACAGATATATCACATATATTTCTTTGTGACAATACGTTGATGGTTGAGGAACAAAACTGTGGTTTTCATACTTTATCTCGGACTCGCCGAGATAATTTCCCGTTCGAGGTTCTACTGAGGCTGAGAGAGAGCTGAAATTATGCAGGCTTCGCTACCATAGAAATTAAACAACGTACAAGCTTCAAGCGACAATTTCATGGTTACATGTAGTAGTGATCCAATTAATGTGTGGAAGGGGACGGGACGTCACAGGAATAATGTAGCCTATTGCGGGGTGTCTCACATGACACCTCACGCAAAATCAATATCAATCTTTATTCCAAGCCACAGCAAGACCCCATAGCAGGAATAGAGCCGTGTAACAGTAAACAGGTCATACGGCTGGATTGGCACATAGTAGGAGTCTGTATTATGTGCATAGCTAAATACTGTGCCAGTCCAAGGTGATCATGAATACTATTCTTACATAGTCTGTGACGAAGGTACCACGGAGCCACGTCAACTCCTGTACATGGACCACTGCGTAGCCTAAAGAGAATACACCAACAGATGATCGCCGCTTATGCCCTAACATTCATCAGCCCAGGGACACGGCATGTTGATACAGAGACTTGCAAGGATCATGTCATCAGCCCGACCCTTAGCCGTGATAGTAAGCAACTAATTGGCGCCTTGATGCAAAGTGATGCGATAAGCTGCTAGACACAAACTAGAGCTGGAAAAGTTGTTTGTCAACAGCACGGCGAAAAGCGCCAGTGAAGATTGTGACAAATCATACGGCATATCGCCGTACATCAGCCGCGACCACTATTGATGTTAATTGGGTGGCCTGACTTTCTGCCGTCTAGCAACGTTCAACTCCTCGAATTAAAAGAACGGTGACGATTCCAACGATATAATTCCAGCGTGTATGCAACACAGAGAGAAGCGTGACAGTTTAGGGGGAAACGCCAACGTTAGCCATGATGTCAGTCGTCTAATGGCGTAGATTGCCTTGTTTTCGCAACCACAGTCACTGTTACTAGTTTTCCTTAACAACCAACTCTCTAATATTCTACTACAATACAGTCATAAACCTCCTCTAAATCTTCTTCAACCAATTTAATGTTATTTATGTTTGTACTACTTCCTTGTTACGGCTCTCAGGAAGACTATTAGCCGTGTGGGTTTCGGTTTGTAGAACAGTAAAACTGATACGGGAACCTCTCGGGTACTATTTGGTGATGAGTAGTATTTAGGCCCTTTTTAAAGTATTCGGCGAGTATTTACCAAGGACTCGAATACTACAAGAACTCGAATACTACTCGAGACCTTGGCAAGCTGATGCCAAGGGTGCCAAGCTCAGAAACTAACGACGGAAAGCTTGATCTCGCCACGAACCTAGAGTGGCGGGTTGCCTTTGGGCCGGGTCAGTAATGCGCGGGCATTGGCTAATGCACCTGCAACCTATTGGCAGGGATCCGGATGCTAATTATTAGGCTCGAATCACACATCCCCATGTCGACGTCCAACTCTTTTCTAGGCAACAGAGCGCTAAAATGTCGCTGCTTTTCTAGGAGTCAAGAAAGGCGATTTAGGAAATGGTAAACTGGCATTAGAGGGCCCCTTGATGATTCTAATTCAAGCGCGTAGCGAAATAATTCTCTAGCATTACGTACAAATAATGATCTACCAAATATTCAAAGATCGTCACAACCCCACACACAAAGGAATAAGAACAGACTAGGGTCTCAATCGCAATTAAGATACGTAGTTAACTCAGTCTGCCTACTTCAAACACGAGAGTTCTAACGCGTTCCCTAAGTGCTCTTCCAATTCCCAATCTGCGTGACACCATCCACTGTTGCCACCTTACTATCCGAATAGACATTGAACAAAAACTGTTTCGAATTATAACCTCCGCCTGAGATAAAATCCCCCGCCCAGGTAACCCAATAAGCCCACGGTATATCCTGACTAGCCTGCAGCTCTGGATCAGGAATGACACCCACCTCCGCGAGGGCAAGCACCCTCGATCCCCCTGTGACCCCATACAGTGTCTGCCAGGCGCTAGCCTGTGGATTGTGGTCACCAGCAGATGCATATATGTCGGTGGTAGCAATATCACATTTATCGTTGCCCGGATACCAGTCTGACGCCATGGTGTTACACACCCAGACCATATTATGTAGACCGTGGTAGCTAGTCAGACGGCTATAGATGAGATTCCAGAGCTGCTTAAAGGGGCCAGATCCATGGGCGCCCCACCAGAACCAGGCTCCGTCTGGCTCGTGCAGGGGCCGGAAGAGGATGGGCACATTGGCGTCGGAAAGGCGCTTGATCTGCACGGCAATAGCGTCGATATCGCGGAGGAGCAATTGGTAGTTGGCACCGTTGGAACCCTCGTTTAGTGCGCTTTGCACGTTGAATGAGGTCGCTGCAGTGTAGAAACCGGAGTACCAGGGCTCAGCGCTAGTGTCGTAGAGGCCGGTTGGGGCGTTCCAGTGCCAGACGAAGGTGTTAATGCCGCCCTTCTTGTCAAAGGCAATGGCGTCTTCAACAGCTGTGGACGAGGTGCCATGCGCGACGCGTGATGGAGAGTAATCAATGAAGTCACTACCAAGGATGGCGGGAGTCTTTCCAATCTGGGACTGCACCCAGGCGAAACTGGTTGGATCTTGCTGGCCAGAAAGATAATGCCATCCAAACTGCGACTGGATGAACTTTAGGAGTACCTTTGCTCCTGAAGTGGCGGAGCCGTCAATGTTGTTGTAGCTCATCCAGGTACGCTTATTAAGCTCAGTAGATTCACCTAGTGCAGCATTGCGACGCTGGGATGGTGTGAAATCATTCGCTATTGTTTCGACGGGAGAAGCTACGACAGAGCCTAACAAGGAGCAGACGACGATTGGCTGAAGTAGATGCATCTTGAACATATAGAAACGAGAAGAAGAGAAAAGGTGGGAGCTGAAAGAGTAAAAAAATGATACGATATAGCGCACTACTTATATATCACAAGCCAGTGAGACCATGCTAAGGTCGAAGCTACAGTATGAGGTTCTTTCCTGCGCAGCGTCTTAATAGCGGCTTCACCTATAGTCAATGCTATGACGATTAGTGTTATGGCGATATCATCCTTTTGTGCGATAAATTCCCCTCGTCCGATACCATGTTCTCCACCAATTCCAAACAATGTCTAGGCACACATACATTTGAACATGTCTACCTGCATGTTTACCTCCTGCAAACCCTCTATTCTCTTTTACTCCAGCCACTCGTACAACGAGAAGCTCCTCTTGCTAGTTAAATTAAAGAAACAGCATTCTTCAGATCCTAACGCGGTAAGGCTAAGTAGTCCGCATAATGTGTCCACGCTGAGTAGTTAGATCTAATGCTTCCAAGACACATCATTTGGTTTAAATTTGAAGAAAGACGATGCGCGGAGGAGCTTCCTCCTTCCTCCATAACAGCGAGGAATCTCGGTGCTTAGGATTCCGTGACTTTCTCTCATGGTAGAAATTACGGATGAACGAGCTGCAAATTTTACTAACTTGAATAATACTATATTTCTTACAGGGGTTGCAAGGAGCCACCACTGATCGCTTCACGCCCGCGTCTCTATAGTCGCGTGGAACTTCCCTATTTACAAGGGCTTTGACGGAGCCGAGAACGTTGGATCCCAGATTACATGCCACCGATGGGTAACTGCCTGTTGGTCAGCTGGTGGCATAGTCTGAATGAGGATAGCTACGACAACTACAATTCTAAATAGTTCTCGGCAGTTGGCTCGGCGATGGCTCCGGCTTTGGCGGCGCGCTTGACTTTGCCACAGGGCTGACCGGGGCGCTAGCGGAATGCCTTGGGCTCGGGAGCGGCGATGGCGACCGAGTTAACGACAGCCACAAGGACCGCGAGACAGAGGGTTGCCAGATACTTTATGGTTTGGGGTGGTGTTCTCAGTGGGCCCCAACCTTAATTGCAGCTTCTCGACCAACTAGAACCCTAGTCATTTTGGGGGATTTCGTGACCAGGGTTAGCCTTTTAGGGTGCACGTGCCACGAAAGTTTGTATATGCCGAAAAACAGAAAGAAGTACAGTAGGTGCGAAGTATTCCAGACCTCAGTACTGCGATCTGTGTAGTTAACACCATGACTCTATCGACTATTTTACAATTGGCAGAAAGACTCTAGAGCAAAAGCCATAATGTGGAATGCAGCTCCACGGCGCAGGCTCTTCCGGGCTAATTAGGGAACAACGGAGTTTGCGGAGGATATCATTTCGACATCAACCTTGCCAAAGCTCTTAGTCAGACTTGCTAAATGACTGTGAAGAAAGGAGTTTGTTCAAACTCGCTTTGGCTTTGGCGTAAAATGATCACAGGCACCACATATTGAAATGACGTTCCAGTGACGGAATGATCGTCTTGTACCGCGTCTTCGGGCAGAGTTTCCATCCATCGCGAGTTCAAACAATTCGATGTTCAAAAGACCGCACTTCAGCACTCATATGCAATGTTATATACGCCGCTCCACCGCACTTAAAAGATCTTTGTTCACTTTTCTAACCTGCGTGGCAACAAATCGTGGAGATTTCTAGCACTACTGACATGGAAATCTGCATTTATCCGAGGCTACATCCATGCAACCCCACATCGAGCGAGGGTCAGAATTTTGTCAAACCGACGGAAGAGAAGATACCGAAAGACAAGATCCACCTGTACGACGATACATAGCAACCCACTCTAAATAGAGTAACGCATTTTTGCCATATTAAAGGCCCGTTGTATAATTCAGGTACGCGGTGGTATGATAGGCCATGGGAGAATATAACGGCGGATCGTTTGCATATGAAATGAGGAGGTCAGATGAGGCGTCTTGGTTCGCCGAGCTCAGAGGAGGGAATGGTAAAGTTATTTTTGATAGTGAGGGGAAGGCCTAGATACAACGTACGAGATTGTTTAGGCAGAATGGACCGACACAGCGAATCCGTATAAGACCACATGCGCGGCCAATCGTTGATGCTCAGAGCTCCTCCCGTGATCCCACATCGATAACCGCAGAATCACCTTTAAGATGCAGATTTTAATCCCTTTCGCAGCGTTGCTCGCCCTTCCTGCGATTCAAGCTATTGTCCTCCCAGATGGCACGGTTTGTACTTTGTTGTTGGTGGCACAGGAGACACTAATTAGTGTAGGGAAGATTGCCGGCACTAGGTTGGAACTCGTGGAACGCTTACTACTGCGACATCGACGAGGCAAAGATTTTGACAGCAGCGCATGCAATCATTGATCTCGGTCTAAAGGATGCAGGCTACGAATATGTCAACAGTAAGGCCGCGCTCCTTTTCGAGCGAACTCTAACTAATCATGACTAGTCGACGACTGCTGGTCAATAAAGGACAGCAGAGACAATGTCACGAATCAAATAATTCCCGACCCACTGAAGTTCCCTACTGGGATCAAAGGTATTGCCGATGAAATACACGATCTCGGTCTCAAAGTAGGAATCTACGGCTCTGCAGGTACCAAGACATGCGGCGGCTTCCCGGCTCAGATAGGCAACGAATACCTCGACGCAGCAACCTTCGCTGCTTGGGGAATCGACTACCTAAAATACGACAACTGCTACGTGCCTGACAACTGGACCGACATCTACAGCGCATGCGTGCCGGATCAATGGCAAACTTACGGACCATACATCAACGGGACCTGCCCCGGCGCCTCTAGCGGACAAGACGAAATCTCGGCGCCTCCCGGCTACGACTGGAGCACCTCGCTCTCGGCAATCCGCTACGGCATAATGGGCGACGCCCTCCTTGCCCAAAACCGCACGATCCTCTACTCCCTCTGTAACTGGGGCCACGCCGCTGTTCAAACCTGGGGCGGCAGCACCGGCTCCTCGTGGCGCATAACAGGCGACATCACACCATGGTGGGCCCGCGTCGCCGAAATACTGAACGAAGGCTCCTTCCTGAGCAACTACGCCAATTTCTGGGGCCACAACGATCTCGACATGCTGCACATCGGCAACGGGAACCTCACGCTCGCGGAATCGCGGAGTCATTTCGCGTTCTGGGCTGCTATGAAATCGCCTATTATCATTGGAACCGATCTATTAAAACTCGATTCTGAGAAAGTCGCGATATTGAAGAACAAAGCGTTGTTGGCGTTTCATCAAGATGATGAATTCGGAAAGCCGGCGGAGCCGTATAAATGGGGCGTTAACCCGAATTGGACTTTTAATGCTACCCATCCGGCTGAGTATTGGAGTGGAGCTAGTAAAGCGGGCACGTTGGTGCTGGCGATGAATACATTAGAGAAGAAAGCGTGGAGGGAGATTAAGTTTAGTGAAGTCCCGCAGCTGAAGAAATTGGGTGCCTCTAAAGGCAGTTTTGAGGTTAGGGATATTTGGTCTGGGAAATATTTGGGTTGTGTGAGAGGGAGTATTGGTAGGTGGGTCGGGAGCCATGATACGGTGGGCTTTGTAGTTGGGAAGAAGTGCCCGGGGTGAGGGTGGAGAACTTGAGCTTGAGTTCGAGTGGAGACAAGGGAGTAAGAGGGGAACTGTATGCCAGATAGGATGAGACTGTGAGAATTATGTGTCTCAGGGCATGAGTGTCGCATAGAAGCCAGCGGCTCTTCATGCATATGGTGTGGCTCTTAGCTTTCGAACAATATCAAGGGTGCTCTGCTCTTGCTTTCCAGATGATCCACCATATTCTCACAATCGCCCTCTACTTTACAAAGGCCTTAATGGGTTTTAAGCCCTCCACCTAATCAAAAGTACCTATAATATTAGTTAACTATACATAACTATACATCTTAAGGGCCTTACGCAACCTTAGGTGTATTATCTTCATCATTCTAGAGCAAGCTACTAAGAAAATTAAATAGGAAGCTGCCTGGTTTATAACCTGCATATGCGGATGTGTTCACGTGCTCACGTACTCACTTGCTCAATGCCGTCTCTCCACCTACGGATGTGTTCACGTGCTCACGGACTCACTTACTTAATGCCGTCTCTCTACCTACTCTTAGTGCTGAAAACATCAAAGGGTGCCTACGAAAAAAACAGGTTACCTTTTTAGAAAGGTACCAAACGTCTCTGTCGCGCTTATCGCTCATCGTCTCCGAACTCCGCGACGCGATCATTCCATAGGTATAGCCGGGACTCTCCAATTACGACATGGGTACCGTGGGACCAACTCGTGTACTGGCGTTATTTTCCCCGCCCGCATGTCAAGAAAGGGACTTTCCACAGCTTTGCTGGGGTCTAGAAAATAACTACCATGCTGAGGTACTATCTTCTTCTGGTAATAATAGACATCGCCGCAACCCCTTCTTTTCAACCCCATCTTTTCAAACCCATCCCCTCTACCGTGCATGACCCCACAGATAAAACAGACAAAGAGGAAGAGGGCATAATTAGCGACGTAGGAACACTCTTAGTCTCCACTTGACCACACCTAATTGCGCTGACAAGCCATTAAATTGGTACTGGTCCCCTAGTTTGAAAATTAAACTTCCTGGCTTCCAGTTTGTGTCATGACAGAAGACATGGCACCACAATTCGTTCCCTCATTGCAGACGCTGACGCTGAGTCGGCGGATGACTAAAGTCACTAAGCCAACTGATCCAGAAGGACTCATTCTTGAGGCATGGGCTCAGGGTTATATGGTCGGATCAATCATTATACTAATCTGCATTACGGTGTCAAATATGAGGCGCGGGATCCTCCTTCACAAACTCATTCTTCTAGAAGTACGCGCTTCAAGTTCAACCCATACTTTGTAGCCTGAGAGCTGACCAGCTTGTCTTCTGCCAGCTCGTTTTGGGTATCCTCCATGGCACGTTCATCTTCAACCATGCTCCAATATACGGTTGGTACTTGGCGATAACTGCGACTTTACTCATCATCTCTTGGAGTTTACACAACGTGGTGGCATGGATGAAGACGAAACCCTTCATGGGCCGGAAGACGAGTATCATCTTTATCGTCACTGTAGCCTTAGCTCAAGCATATTGGGTCTTGGAGATCTACGCGAACTTCACATACTTCAACAACATCAGCGATATTTACTTGAAGACGAGGGTATTCGAGGCACTGTTTCGGTAACAATCTTTCATTATCCCGCATGATCCATCTTTAAGGCGTTTGCTGATCAATAAACAGAGACCCGTGGTGGGTATATACAACCTGCTGCCTCCTCTACAACATTCGAACCCGCTACAACTTCGGCTTCTTTGAACTGATGTACATCTCTCCCCGTTTCGGAATCATGATGCTCGCTATGGTACTCTCCATAATCTTTACTATAATCGATATCTGTGCCGTAACCGACACGCTTAAATCCGTTCTACCTATCGGAATCAATCCCTTCTGGAAACTCTCCTTTGTCTTCAAACTCCTCACCGACTCAGTAATTCTTGATGACTTCAAGACGGCATTGGATAAGCTGTCTCGTTACAATTTATCAAGGTTCGAAGAACAATTGGGCGAGAATTGGGCGAGCTCGAAGAATATGACAATTCACAGAGAGAGAACGAGCGAGCCTGTGCCGCCCAATATTACAACAGTTGCTGGAGGGAGGTCTGAGAGCTCTGAGTCGGTAGGACCTTGGATTGCGGTTACGACTGAGACGAAGGTGGAGAGTTTTAAGATGAAGGACATGTGTGGGCTGACTTCTCCTGAAGTCCCGGGATGAGTTGGTTTGGAATATATAGCGATGTAAACTATAATCGTCATGGTAAGCGATCCCGGCAGCGGAAGCGATCCCGTCACCTCACAGCAAAATTAACAAGTGCCTTTACATAGTAAATTATAAGTAAAGTGACATAGAACAATTTTATCATATTTGACTCCTATCGCTACCATCACTCCTATCGCTCCCACTCTTGCTCCCACTCTCGCTCCTACCCCCTTCTAGCTTTCCGAAGAACTATAATTCTATCGCTCCCATTGCTCCCACTCTCGCTCCCACTATCACACCCACTCTCGCACCCACTGTCGCTCCCACTCTCGCTCCCACTCTCGCTCCTACTCCCCTCTACTTCCTGAGCTTGGGTCTCTGGGTCTAGAATAGGGTCCCGATCTCTTTGAGGAACTGGCTGGCCAGCTTTTTGAAGAGCTGTGACCCTATTTTTCCAGAGCCGCTCTTGCTTCCGGGCGTCAATGCCAGCCCGGTGCAGCTGCTTTTGAGCTTGCATAGTAGCTCTAGAAGCTGCTCTAGCTTCCTTAATCAGCTGCTTCTGGGCTTCCTTAGCAGCTCTAGCAGCTTGTAGGACCCGGGCTTCCTGTACTGCAAAGGCCCCTCCAGTTTGGATGCGAGTCCTTGATCCTATAGCCGTTCTTTTTGAGTCTCTACTCGCTGCTGGAGAAGTGTGACATCTAGCTGCTGTAGGTGCCCACTAACTAACACCTCTTCTGTACCCCTAACCCATTTCTTATAGCTTTGGCAAGAAGGGCTGCTAAGAAGGTATGAAACCCTAGTCTTCTAATGTTGTAATTGGAGCTCTGAATCTCTAAATATAGTTGGAATAGGCGTAGGTATTTGGAGGGCGGCTTGTAGAGCTGGCTTAGAGTATTTCCGTAGCTTAGCAACTGCAATAGTAGAGCTTATTGGCCAGATTCCAGCTTTAGCAAATGCGCGAGTAATAGTTGACTCCTTAAAAGTCTGCCTTCTAATTGCTGGAAGGTCTCTCATAAAAGAATAGAGATTATACTCTAAGTCTAGGCTCCGGACTAAGGCGTGCATAGCCTCTTTATGCCAATGTTTATATGGCTAGAAAATCCCCACATCTAATGGCTGTAGAATGTGTGTAAGGTGAGAGGGAAAGGTGTAGAAGTGAATATTGTTATCACTTGCAAGTATGATAAATTCAGGAGTGCGATGGCTTGTATGAGAATCCATAAGGAGCACCTTAGGCTTTGAGTTTTTAGAGCTTCCTGTATAGAAAATAAAGTGTTGTAGCCACTTTAGAGCTAGTTGATCGTTTGTATAACTTGCTACTGATAGTAGAATAAGCTTTGTGCCATGGAGACTTTCATTATACCATGAGTCCATATGTGTTCTAGCAGGCATAATAAGTACAGGTGGAGTTACTTTACCACTTGCAGACACAGCTTCGATTATGGTAATTGAAGTCCTGTTTTCAGGACTAGCTGTATAAAGCTCTGCAACTTTGCGAGGGACAATCACTTCCTCTCTTCCTGAAATCCCAATCTGAAAGCCAGTCTCATCCATATTCCATACAGAATCTGACTCTATATCATAAGCTAATAAGAACTGGTGGTAGTTATAGAACCACTCTATAACTACACTCTCACTTTGAGCTGTAGTGCGTAGCTGTGTAATCGGCTTAGTCTTAATTATATGGAAGTCTTGAAGCTCAGTTCTCATATATTTAGTAAGCCAGCTTTGAGAAGGTGGTGCCTTGGGCTTTCTAAGGTGGCAAACAGCAGTGTAAGTCATGTGCTTTGTAGCTCTTAGCCCTTGCTCATGGTGCATTATCCAATTTTTAAGGCACTGGATTTGGGTAGTTGTAAGGATCTTATTCTGACCAACTTTAGCATGGGCGTAGGTGTGGGTGTGGGTGCGAGTGCGGGGAATAGCATCTGAGAGCGTTGATCGTGGCACCTTAAAAAGCCGGCTTGTAGCTGATATAGATTCTGAGGGGTTGGCTATAAGCCACGCACAAGCTTCAGATAAACTTGAATCTTCCATTGTGTTACTACTTAGATTACTATGTACAGCTGTGGTTGAGGGTATGGTCGTCAATAGTCGGTGAGCGATGCGACGTGACGGGATCGCTTCCGCTGCCGGGATCGTGTAAAGGGGCGTCACGTGAGGACGCCCCCACGTGCAGGACACGGTAGGGCTCGGTAAAAGCAGGAGCCCCAACATAAAAGGGACCGGAGGCGTAGGACTGAGGCCTCCAGTCAATAGTCGCTGTATCTACGTAGACCTATTGTGCTTACTGAATACGATACCCTTCCTGCCTCCTGACCTGGTTCCCTGGACTCCCGTGAGACCCTAGGCTTACGCTTTACAGATCGCTTACCATGACGATTAGTGTGAAACTTGACTTTAGTCATGGCGCTGTCTTCTAGATCATAGCTACATTAAGGTAATTTGTATTGGATAACGTCTTTACATGCAAGCGCAACAAGCGGGTGAGCTGTTTTGGGATAAACTCATCGTGAAGGTCTGCTGTATCGGTAAAGCTATGGAATAGCTATTTATACAACTAAGTTATGGTCTTATGCCTCCTCGGCTCCTTCTTTCAGCGATACGGAATAGCTTTAGCATTTAGATCAATCGACATGCGTATCGTGACGATCATATTGGGACCAATCGATGCTGCAATCCGAGTTTGATGCCTAACGCCAGCAAGACTCTTCAAGGGCCTCATCCCCGCGATTCAAGGCCGCCAAAATTGCCAGAATCGACCGAAATATGCCGTCCTCCCGTTCATCCCATTAACTGTCAGACCACGTTTTGCCGTCGTTGCAGAAATCTTCCAAACTGTGCATTAGACTTTCGCTGAATGATCAGATTAATCCTCGTAGAGCACGTTAGAATTAGGATACTCTCTTGCACGAGTAGTAAGTGTTATCGTAAATGGAATTTAAATTACTAGAAAATTTAGAGTGAATGAATATTATTGGGAAAACAGTTTGTGAGTCATTATGAAATAGCAATTACCATTCTGTAATCGCGTAGTCTAGTAGTATCTACAATACTATCTTAGTAGTTCTTTTGACATATTCTATGGGCACTTACATACATACGATACTCTAACCACCCACTTTGCCCCCCTTCCGTACATACAATACTCTAACCACCCCCCCCCTTCCCCCCCTTCCCGCCCTTATCCACCCTAGGGTGGGCGACAAAACAAAACGACAAAAACTAACAAAAACAAAAATAAAAACATACAACAGTGGGTATTCGCTGGTGGTCACCCACCCAACTACTAATCCACCGATCTTAAGCTTGTGTATGGCAGAGCGGACGGGATGCCCAATTCTCTTGAGTCTATGGTCGTATGTGACCATTCTTCTAGTACAGTGGCATATAAGGGGTGATCAGTGGGGAAGAGGGGGGTTTAAGGTAATATTTCTGTCCTAGAAGCTGGTTGATGTCAACTCAGTGTCGATTGAGTAGCTGAGCATATAAGTACATGAGAGACTACTTGGGGTTTTGTTTGTATTTAAGAATCTAGAGGGTTTTCGTAGCCAAACACTACTACTTAATGAAATCTCTAATACTGTGTTATTTACTGTACGCTTACAGCGTTGCCGCATTCTTTACCGCGACCTTAGGTGCCACTGCGAGAGGCGAGAGAAGACAGCGAATTCTGATTCCATTTCTTGCAAAGCTACTTCTGAATACTCTTCATATGCAAGATAGCTCTAGTTCACTTGCCTCACCGACATTCTACACACCCCTGGCTAGCTCAAAGTCAGCCGGCTCTACACGCTTGGCTGTCTCAGCTTCAATTTGCTCTACTTCCTTCTTCTCACCCTCTTGAATCTCCCTGAACGTTGTTGTAGGAACCCACCCCACGCTCTGTCTCGCATCGCTGACCTCTGCATAAAGCTCATCCACCTGCTCTAATGTGAGACCCTTGGTTTCATATATCATGAAATACACAAACGCGATACAAATAAAGCAACAACCTCCCCAAATGAAGAATATCTTTGACTGAAGGTTCGCATCTCCTGGTCCATAATTCACAAGGTACGGGGTGCTATATGCGATAGCCCAATTGAGAAGCCAGTTCGAAGCTGTTGTCATGGACAATGACTTTGCACGAACCTTTAAGGGGAAGATCTCGCCGGTAACAACCCTGTTCGCCGATGGCTGCGTTAGCTTCAAAAATTCTAGCATCGGAGCGGGTTTAGGGCAAGACTTACCACGCGATGGGGCCCCAGGACGCTGCGAAAAAGAAAATGTAAATGCAAATGAAGGCAATAGCTGCCTTCTGTGCGGCAATGTTGTGTACAATAATGTTTCCTGCGGCATCCTGCCCAGTGGTCGTAGTTCCTAGAATCGCGACGAGGAACTGCGAGACGCACATTCCTACTGCTCCCCAAAACAGGACAGGGCGGCGGCCCCACTTGTCAATAGCGTAGAGTCCAGGAAATGTAGAGGCAGTATTGACACAGTTTGTTATCAAACTTATAACGAATGAGTTTTGGAATCCGGAATTCTTGAAGAACTGTGTCCCATAGTAGAAGATAAAGTTTATGCCAGTGAGTTGTTGCAGTGCTTGAAGGAGACATCCAGTGAGCAGACGTTTGAGAAGGTTTCCCTTGAAACAATCCAAGTAAGTTGCTTTTCCTAGGCTCAACTCGTATTCGTGATTCGCCTTGATCTCGGCAATCTCTTCGGTGATGGCAGCATCGGTCTCCGGAAGGCGTCTGATTTTTGCGAGTGCCTTAGTAGCAGCAGAAAGATTGTCTCTTTTGATCATATAACGAGGAGTATCTGGAAGGATTAACATTCCACCAATCAATATAATGGCCCAGGCAAATTGAACGGCGATAGGGATGCGATATGAACCAGAGTCGTCCCGCCCGTGTGTCGCGTTGTTGACGATTGAAGCAAGCAGAAGCCCTATAGTTATGGCTAACTGATACGAGCCAACAATAACACCACGGATCCACTTTGGGGCAGTCTCCGATTGATATAGGGGGACTGTACGTGTAAGTCAGTGATAAGCTCAAAGACTGGTCATCAGTTTTCCTTACTTATCGCAGAGATCAAACCAACACCAAAGCCAGCAAAGAACCGACCGGCCACAAAAAGAGGGATGGCGGTCGCTGCTGTCTGCAAAGCAACCCCGAACATAAAGACGAAGGTTGAGGCAATCAAGCCAAGTCGTCGACCAATAGCATCTGCAACTGGTGCAGCAGTGAGCGCGCCGAAAAAGGTTCCAGCAGACAAAATTGACACAATCGTGGAAGACTGCGAGGCCGTGATGTTGAGATTGCCAGAGCTATCTCTAAAGCCAGTTGAAAACTCGCGATCCCAGTACTTCATGGCGAGAATGCCACTTATTGTACCAGTATCATATCTGTTCGGTAATCTGGTTAGCATTCGATCTAGAGGCGGGAGATGCAGCGGATAATTACCCAAACAGCACACCACCAAATGCTACGAAAAGACCAATCGATATAGCAGGCCATGATTTCCCCGGTGTGCCTTCAGGCTTCCTCAGCATGAGACCCATCTTGGGGTGTCTAAATCTTATGGAGGAGGGGCTACGGAACTGATTTGTCGAAAGCCCAAGCGGGAGAGTTGAATGATGTGGAAAGGATGACGAGGAAAGACTACTCGTTGTCGTCGTCGAGTAAAGGCAAGCCAAGCGGAAGACCAGAGGGCCTTTATAGATGGACATGAGGGGCCGAAAAGTTGAATACCAATAGAAACTTAATTTGCGTGCTAGCATCGAAGGTTGGTGACTACCCCCACATCCCCGACATTACTCTGGCCCCATCCGGAGTATGAGGGGATGAAGGGAGCCCCACATATTTTGAGACAAATACAAGCTGTAGGGATCTCAGGTGAATTTTGGACCGCAGATTCCCACGTGGAGTTCTGCTCCCTGCCGAAGTTTTCGAATTTGCTTTGCCACATCCACTCTCGCTGTTGGCGTTCCGATGTCCGCTAGCGCCTCGCAGAGAGCTTCTAGAAACAATGTAGCTCGAAGCTTGTAAGTCATTTTACAGCGGGGCTCGCGCTCTACCGACTCGCATATTGGTAGGCTCCCCAACTCTGTGAGACATCTGCCGCGGCTAAATTTCCTTCTCAAGCATTCCGTGGAGAGGGGGTGGCTCGCTTGCCGCTGTTGGCGTTCCGATGTCCGCTAGCGCTTCGCAGGGAGCTTCTAGAATCAATGTAGCTCGAGGCTTGTATGTCATGTTTACAGGCACTAACACAGAAAGACATTAGCCTCCTCCAACCCCATCAACCCCATCTTTGTGTCGCCATGAAAAGTCATGGAAGTCCTCAAACCGACCCCGCCACATTGTTCCCTGTTTCTGTTGATTTTACCGAGCTATCAATCTCCACAAGGGACCGCCACATGGTTTCGAGCGGGGTGTCCGGGGGAATCTGCTGATCAGATCTCAGCTCCTCAAATTATTACCATACAGTACCGTGTCCACCTCTGGGAACACGGACGTTCCAGATGTTGGGCCCGTTCCAAGAACGATAGCTGTTTAATGTCTACAGCCTCTTAACTTAGAACTTATTTAGGAAAGCCGTGGAGTCATGTTGCCCTCTCAGTAGACCATTTCCCAAGTAATGACCAAACTCAAGCTTCTAACTTGATCAGCGCTGTTCCAGGGGGATTCAGAATTTGCAGATCCGGCACTGGTTCTATCCGTTCAAGCTCTTTCAAGGCAAGCTCCGTGATGAGCTTCCAGGTTGGTGAAGGGGAGGATGCTGTGAATCTGTATGTTGGATTAGTCCGAGACAATGATAGAAAGAAACTGTGTTCGAAGAAATTTATTTGAAGAGGATGATATGAGTCATTGAACTTCGCATCTGATCCTCTTGATATACATTTACTGTTCTGGTCCTAAGATATGAGCCAAGCATACTGATATGGTCTTAGTTGTAGCCCCTTACTTCTTACGTTTATCATATTGCCCGTAATCAATTCCTTAACCTCCTCCGGTCGAGCCATAAACCGATCCCGTCCAACCCACTCTAGATGATCCGAAAAGTTAACCAAACATAGCACTGTCCCTTGTGAACTCATTCTTTGGTATCCTAACACTTGCTTATTTCCCGTGTAAAACCCCACGGCGTGCCCACCTGCGAATTCCGGCGTATTCTTGCCTAGTTGAATCAGGTGTACGATCCCAGCAAAAATTCGACCTGGAGTAGTCGTAGTATTGTATCGCATAGCATACATGTCAGCTGGGTATGTTGGGCGATTAACCCAGCGCGAGTCGTCCGCATGTGACGGGTCATCTATGTATGAGTAGTCATTCAACATGCCCACCTCATCTCCCAAAAAGATCGCTCAGGGGTGGGCCCTCGCTTGTCGCTGTTTTGTGTTCCCATCTCCGCTAGCTCCCGTACAATATTTACCGCAGTGTATCTTGACCTCCACAATACCCCGCCTTAATTAAGGCGGGGTATTGATACATACTAGAGTCCGTGTGGTAGTGCCTCCCTCCATTTCAGTTTCCCCGCAAAGACGGGACTCGAGCTTTGCGATATGGTTTCCCCGCAAATTACTGTTCAGAGGAGCTCAACAAGTGTTGAGCGGGCCATGAAGCCGTGGATGATGGTGGTCATGCTCCTTTCCCGAATTTAGTTGGCAAATGTATAAAGAGGCCCATAGGTGCGTTTATTCTTGTCTTCAAGCTCTTTAAACCTGAAGTGCATTTCGTCCGACATGGTTGGCTCAACTTTCATCCGCGGCATTTCGTTACTTGCGCTATGTCTGCTCTGTGCTGCAGAGTCCTACAAAGAGCAATATCGCCCGCAATATCATTTCTCGCCTGACCAGAACTGGATGAATGACCCTAATGGACTGGTTTATCATAAGGGGGTCTACCATTTATACTTTCAGTACAATCCGTCGGGGCCGACCTGGGGGAACATGTCCTGGGGCCATGCCACTAGCACAGATTTATTGCATTGGACGCAGCAGCCTATTGCCTTGGAGGTCCGCAAGGACAAGAACGGAAATGATGAGGAGTATTTCTTCTCTGGAAGTGTCGTAGTAGATACGGACAACACTAGCGGCTTCGGTACAGTAGCAAATCCTGCACTCGTCGCTATTTACACGTCATCCTACGCTCAGAACATGTCGCTTCCAAGCGGGAAGACAGTCTTCAATGGCCAACAGTCACAGTCTATCGCTTTCAGTCTTGATGACGGCACTACATGGACAACATACGATGCCCAGAACCCAGTCCTTCTTACACCGCCAGAAACATATCTTACTGTGGATTCGATGAGCAATTTTCGAGATCCTTTTGTTTTCTGGTACGCAGCTGAGAAGAATTGGGTCATGGTGGTGTCGTTAGCCAATGAGCATACGCTACTTATCTACACTTCCAAGAACCTCAAAGACTGGTCGATTGCTAGTTCCTTTGGGCCAGCTAATGCTGTCTCTGGGCAGTGGGAGTGCCCAGGACTCTTCCCACTTCCAGTGGATGGCGATATGAACAATGTGAAATGGGTCGCTCAAATCGGTTTAAACCCTGGGGGTCCTAATATCGGCTCAGGTACCCAATATATCGTCGGGTCGTTTGACGGCACCACCTTCAAAGCGGATGCAGACAGTGTCTACGATGCCGTCGGTGTACCGGCAGGTAGCTCTGTTATTGAGGATTGGGGAGGTAGCTCCTTAGCAGCCACAAATTGGACTACTAGTGGCGATTTCGTCGGTATATCTCCTGTGGCAAAGGAGGATACTATCAGCAACGTATTGGATACGTACTTTGGAGGGGACTCTAATACTGGAACTATAACATCCCCAGCGTTTACCGTCAATGACTCTTTCATCAATTTTCGAATTGGTGGTGGGTATCATCCACACAATCCCTCTACATACGGTACCACAAATGATACAGAAACCGCTCTTAATCTGAAGGTTGATGGTGAAGTCATCCGTACTGCAACCGGCCAGAATGCCGGAACATTGGCGTGGCAAGGCTGGGACGTCTCAAATTTCATCGGCCGATCTGCTGTCCTTGAAATCGCAGACTTCAACAGTGGCACTGAAGGCTGGGGCCACTTGATTGTGGGTGAGATCTTCTCCTCTAATTCACTTGCCCAAGAACAACGGGCAAATTGGGTAGACCTCGGTCCAGACTACTATGCTGCCGCGACGTACAACGG
The DNA here is from genome assembly GCA_001630575.1 of Pseudogymnoascus sp. 04NY16. Lineage (NCBI taxonomy): Eukaryota > Fungi > Ascomycota > Leotiomycetes > Thelebolales > Thelebolaceae > Pseudogymnoascus > Pseudogymnoascus sp. 04NY16. The sequence goes on along the minus strand of LNAU01000165.1, from coordinate 53,523 downwards.
TCTACCGGATCATGAGCGTGTTGCTATTGGTTGGGCCAACAATTGGGCTTATGGTGTGGATATTCCCACGCGCCCCTGGCGAAGCTCGATGTCCATCGCGCGCAAATATTCTCTCGCCAATATTGATTCTAAAGTCACTCTCGTGCAAACACCTTACAGCATGGCCCCATTGGAACATTCACCAGCAGTATATACACAAAGTTGGGCCACCTTAGCAGGGTCTAAATTGAACATCCCAGTGACGGGGAAGTCGTTAGACGTGATATTGACTTTTCAGGTTGTATCACAACATCCAATCACCAGTGTGATTTCAAGCACGACTGCGGCAACCAAGACCTCAGCAACGACGCTCACAACTGTTCCACCTGGTTATCCGTGCAATCGTGACAATTGTCTCCGCGCTTTCATACGTGAAGGCAAGTATCCTGATAATGCTTTCTGTAAGACATTCACTACGGCCCCTACGACGACAGTGTTTCCATCTTATGCTACAGCGTGCGGGAAAGCTCCGACTCAGGCATCACGCATGTCCTCAGCTTGTTCATGTTTATACCAATCAACCGTTGAGCCGAAGTCAGGCACATCAATCATTGGATCGTCTCAACCTACTGCGGGTTCATCTACCCTTCAAGGGGATTCTACTATTCGATTTCACGTCAGATCAAACGACGATAGTTCGCAATCAACCGTGATTGGTTATGATGCCTCGACTCAACAAGTCTTTGTTGACCGAACAAACTCTGGAGATGTGGATTTTAACTCACTGTTTCCTGGTATTTATTATGCCTCATTGAAACCCGATACGCATGGTATAGTAACGCTACGGGTGCTGGTTGATTGGTCTTCAGTCGAGGTATTTGGGGGCCGTGGCGAAGGTGTGATTACTGCGCAGATTTTTCCAAGGGACGCCGACCAGTCCACATCTCTCCAGTATGATGCAGACGTGTTTAGGGCTGTGTCTATCACGATCAAGCATGTTTCTTCATCATGGCCTTGAATGTGGATAACTTAGTCGCTGGGAATAATCTGCTACGGAAGGTCATTCATTTGTATGTGTCAGTTTAGCCAATCGTCATGGTAAGCGATCGGGACACTTGGAAGCGATCCGGACACCTCACAGCAAAATAAACAAGTACCTTTACATAGTAAATTGTATATATAGTGACATAGCGTTTACCATAATGCGCGTTACCTTTTTGTTCCATATAAAAACGAGCATGATAATAGAACAATTTTATTAATTACCACCTAACGTATTTCCCGGGCGAGCTGGTCACCCGGGCGAGCTGGTCACCCGGGCGAGCTGGTCACCCGGGCGAGCTGGTCACCCGGGCGAGCTGGTCACCCGGGCGAGCTGGTCACC
>LNAU01000165.1:0-50775 GCA_001630575.1 Pseudogymnoascus sp. 04NY16 | reverse complement strand
AGCTCTTTACTTCTAAGCTTATAACTACCTTTATAGTAGTAATAACTCCTATTATAAAACCTACTTTATTAAAGTTATAGATATCCTACTCTAAGATGCTGTATTTTACAACTATGTTTTATATAAGAGAGAACTACTCTTAAATTATCTTAGGATCTTTACATTTTACTCATTTATAATCATACTTCTAACTAAACTTTAATTTAATTTCTATATAACGTGTTATAAAACTTATAGCCTAGTTCTTCCTAATAGGACTCTTGCCTCGTTTAGAGAGTAGTAGGTCTGCTATTTCTTATACAGCTTATAGCTAGGGTGGAAATCCACATATGTCTAGGTTAAGGATATACTAAACAAGAGCTAACTCTTTATATAGAGTTAATTTTCATAAGTTAGGGGTAAAGTCGCGTTAAGAAGTAACACTGTTAAGTCATGTACGTAGCGATTTAAATGGGACATTATATGACATTACAGCAGCTCGAATACTCTTAATATTGCCTTCTTTAATTATTTTAATAGCAAGAATAATTCTACCCTCTTAATTAGAGGGTTGGGCTTGTGTTGGTTGTGCCATGTTGTCTGTAGTTGAGTTGACGCGTTTTAGTGTGTTTTGGTGACCAGCTCGCCCGGGTGACCAGCTCGCCCGGGAAATACGTTATACCCTTTATAAACTAGTTAATAGCTATATAGATGGGAGTAAAGCGACTAAGGCGATCCGACGATTAATAGATGATTGAAGAATGAAGATAATGATTAAATGGTCAAATAAAAAGACACATCTTAACCCCGATCCTCCAAACTCCGCTTCACTATTCCCTAATATCTTACTAGATCAGATCTCATGTATCCCACATGACTCGTACCCTCAAACTTCACCATCTCAGCCCTCAGCCCATTCCTCTCTGCTTCTTTTGCATGCTCCTCCACATCCCTATCCAAAACAACCTCATCCCCATCTGAGTAGATATAACATCTCTCCGCGTCCTTGCGGATGAATTCCGGCCCAACAGAATTGAAAATCACCAAAGCCGAAATCTTCTGTCCTAAGATCTGTGGGTCCTAAGATCTGTGGTAGGATATAGCAGAAAAGCAACAAGATGCTGAACATCAGCTGCATAGGCATTCTCAAGTACCAAGTTGCAGGTAGGCCGAGAGAAAATGTCGCGAGCCCTTGCTTAAAGCGCGCCGTTCCAGGCAACGAGTCATATACAATAACGAATCGCGTAATGCTGGGTATTGCTCGGCGATTTGTAAGTGATATTGAATACTAGGTTAAGCAACATAAACTGGTTCGGACAATAGATACACAAAAATTAATTAATCATAATAGCAAAATATTAAATAGAAATAAAGCACTCATATCCTTGACTTGGTGGTCATTCAGCCTTTAGCTGCTAAATTTTTCTTACACACAGCTCATAAAACAGTAAAGAAACAGACGATTGCTCCAACGATTAATCATGTCTCCTGCCCAAAGGGTGGGTAGGCAGGGGCTTCTGCCCCATTGCACGAATATTGAACAATGTATGGATTAGGAACACTGTTCGGGCCCAAAATCACCGTCCCATCCGGCGCTGTCACACTTATAGCTTCATTGGAACCAGTCTGGGCATTAGCATATACAATGCGGAGCGCATAATACTGTCCCGCTTGCAGTTCCTTTGTGAATGATATGAGTTGTCCTGACGTTGGGCTGTACCATGCATCCTCTAGATCCGCATCCGCTCTAGTCCACCCAGAATATGCTTTTGGACCTATCCAGTAGAGTACAATTTCATCGGCAAGGAGTGAGGTGAAGGTATATTGACCGCCTTGCAAAGCGTGGATGTAACCGCGGTGGTTAAGGGCAAAGTAGTCAGGCGTAAATGTCCCAGGAGAACCGTAAATATGAAGCGGTGATCCCCCGTCCCCGGATAGAGCCATGTAGGTTGTAGTGCTTGTATAGGTTGGGGTAAGGGTTTTCAAAAGGGAAGGGTCGAAGCTTGAATAACTCGTGCCAGGCAAATTCTCTTGTTGGTCAGGGTTAACATAGTAGGCCCACTCCATGCCGGAGTTGCTGACGCATGCCCCTTGGCAGCATGTAGTAAGACTAGAGCACTGATAGTTTAGAGACACGAAATTAGTAGTCTAGTCTTGATATAGAATAAACATCAGTCTGGCTTACTTGATTACCACACGCGCCACAGTTACTTGGGTCACTAGAGGTATCCACACAGCGCTTATCACAAAGCTCCTCAGAGGCAATTTTCTTGCAAGGGCCGCATTCATAACAGGGGCCCTTCTGGAAAATTGCGGGGATGGCACAGTCCGTTGGACTTAGTCCGTGTATCGTGCACCATGCCAAACACTCCAAGAGGCCCCTTTCCTTGTTTTGAGGATAGGCAGAGCCGGTACCAATGATACCTGATTTTGATAGAATTAGTGTAGTTTGATTCAGGTGTTAGAGACAACTTGGCTTACCAAGTAGAAATATAATAAAGGTCGATAACTTTGACATCTTGGTTGATAAAACGTCAGATGTGATAGTATTTTAGTTTGCCCCGTCTTAGAATCAGAAAGTCAATTGTGGATATTGTGGATTCTATAGAAACAGCAGAGATTCTATTCTCCATTTATATAAATAACGTTATAGTAACATCACTCGAGGAGACAAGGTTTGTGCTCATAAGATTTTCGAGGTCAGAAGAGCTGATACGGAATTCAAAATTTGCCCAATTACTTCTCTAGGGGATGACCAATGTCTCATAGTATACGAGTCGCGACTATGAGACATTGGTCATCCCAGGGAGCCGGACGCGCCGTCAATGCGCCAGGGCTGAACTGGTGTGACCAAATGCGTCAGCGACCTCTTCCGCCAGTAACCTAGGGGGTACCAACTGTCATACACCAATCTCCGTCAGTCCAATCAAAGAGCAGTGCCGTAGTGCTAGTTGATCCGGGTTGACATTCACCCTCCTTAAGTATTTGCAGCGTGACAGGAGCAGCCTGTAATTAAGGGTGAAAAAGTCCGTAGAAAACAGAGCCGTGTCAGCAGGTCCTTCAGATAGTCGGTAAAGTATTCTAGGAATACGACAGGTCGCCCAAGTGGTGGCGCCGGGTAGCTGAAGTATCGCCATCGTGGCAGCAGGGAAACGACAGCAGTACGCCAGGCTGTGTGACAGGCCGCTGGAGTCGCTAGGGTATTGGTTGCTAGCTACCTAGGAAGTAAGACACTCGCGGCATATTGTTTCAGGTCAGTAGCATCACATGGCTATACCTTCAAGGCGTAAGGAACAACATAAGCATTTACTCCCGAAGCCAACCGTGAAGCCTAAGTGTACTAACGTTTAAAACCACTTCATGCCACCTTCACCCATTGTATCTATGTGGTGTCGATCGAGCCCGTACAATCCAGGCCTAAGGGCCTATATTAGACGCATGTTATTTTTGTCTTAGAGAGGAACAGCATTCAAGGGCGGGTCTCTCTCTGGTGTAGGTCGAGCTACCAGAGAAAAAGTTCCCGCGATGAGGACAATGGTGTAATACATGGTGATATTCGGCAGGAAAATGTGCTTCGTGACCCAAACAAGCAAGTTTAATGCTAATCGATGTTGATCGTCGTGATGTAAGGATGCTACCAATTCTACACTAGTCATGGGATACAGGGTGATGGAGTTTGCAACAACGGCTCCCTTGGGTGTTGGTCGAGGATGCGTGAGGTGGGCAATGCAGGTGGTCTAGTAAGGTTCTGCCCCTCCTCATCCTGGCTAAGGGGCTTAGAACCAGTTGGCTGGTTGAACATGGGTTCCCCGAATCTGCCTTCAACAGCCATAAATGGACCTATGCATTTAGTGGAGTGCGTTTCGTATTCTCGAATCTGATAATCTATACAGTACTGTACACTATACACTGTACACTATGCAGCAACAACTACTTAATAATGTACCACTTTAATGCGCCAAAATTGATCACTCCCCACACAGCCTCGTAACGGGCTACATTCTTCCATGCACCCCTGTGATACCAAAATAGGCCAGCAGCAAGGAATCGCCCGGGAACTCCTATCACGATATAGGTTCGATTGCTCTGATATCCAGCAACGAGGTAAGTCAAGCCGAGACGTATCGTCGATTTGCTAGAGCCCAATGTTAGCTTGCAGTAGCTGTATAGCGAATAATGTGTTATTATTTATGGGGCTAACCTTATAGCATGGATTACAGAGATCGCAGTGCCGGCCATTAGGGACGAAGGGGCAGTAACTTCCGAGGGGAAGAGGAGCATGTAGGAGCCATTGGCAAGCAGTAAACCTTCTTGAATACCAAGGACATGCCCGCAGTGAGTTGCCATCTGAGCAAACAGAGGATAGCAGTCGTAATAAGAGAAAATACTGAACGTAGATAAGGCCTGACGAGTTTTAAATGCGTACTTGTATCCGCACCGACTGTAGCTTATCACGACCGAAAGAATGCCCACGAGGCCACCGACATCGTTCGAAAGTGAAATTTGCCTTCTATGGTCCTAGGGCTAAAGATATGTGGCTTTAGTTATAGGAATACGATAAGCGTAATTAATACCCTAGTGGTTCTGTGGTATTAATTTTTCGTGAATGCTCTTTAATGTTTTTATCATAAGGTAGTTGGTGTGGAGTTCCCACTCCGTGCCCGAAATGAGGCTCATAGGCACTGTTAAAACTTAAGAATACAAAACACATTATTACTTAAGGGGTTATAAGATACCTGAAGTGTTTTATCTACAAGTAGAGTTAAGGAGTAACCGTAAACGGGTGCAAGTCGTCAAATGGCATGGCCCACTTCTATTAGCACAAGTCGCTTACTCCAACTATGAGCGAAGCGAATATTTGCTCACAACGATTAGACGCCTTTAGCTTTGCTAGTAGAGTAAATATCTGAATTAAAAGGTGATTTTACAGCGGAAGACTATTAACGTGATATATTAAAAGGATACAACAAGCCCGAAAGTTGTTGCTTCTACATCAAGGCTCGCTACAAGCGGTAACAGAAGCTACGGATTACATACAACCAAAAACAAAACCAATATTTCCCAAATGCACACCTTGGTATTCCCTTATTAAGTTCAAATGACAAGCGCCAGCGCTAATTCTCAAGGACGCAGAGAGATCTCATCATCGCTTCGCCGCTTCGGTATGCCCCTCTCATGCGGTCGCTGATCAAATGTATTGTAAAAAGTGCTCTGATTAGGAAGACTCTCTCCATCACTAGACGCGAGGTCCTCAACTGACACATTCGCCACAGTCTTTTTATTAATATCGTAATCACTAAGCTCGATGTTTCCATTTGATTTTTTTCCAACCTCGGAGAGGTTGCTAGATTTTACGGCTTGCGTGCCGTTATTGCTGTTGGAACTTTCCCCAACGGCATATTCGTGACATGAACTTAATCCGTCACGCTCAGAGGCGGTGGAGGCTAGAGCTATTTTCTTGATGAGCGAGGCCATGGTCATTTCAATGTTGAGCTTGACCATGTATGCCACAGGGTGAAATTGCGTGTAGACCAAGCCGTTTGGGAGGAACATGAGGCCAATGAGCATAACCTTGAGAAGAGCAGTTAGTAACTTTGCCAACACAGGTATAAGAACGCGATCGAATACTTACATCCATAGACACTGAGACGACTAGCAAACGTGCATTGAAGGAGACGAGAGGAGCATATTTAACCAATCCATGGTATTTGACAAGTCGCTCTTTAACGCTCCGAATGAAGTAATAATTTAGGGCAGCATCGATAACGCAAATAAGGGATTTGGATGTCGGATCCCAGTACTTGTTTATCTTACCAAACCTACAATTTGTTAGTTACTATTTTAAGTTCAAGACATAAAGACGTACATAGGACTTGGAGGATGAGAAGAATGCGCCGGAATCCAGATGCAGAATACAATGATTTGAATAATGCTAATAACGATTGCAGTTCCCCACTGTAAAACCAGTAAGTATGTGACCAACTAACGTAGAGTATAGAAAAATACTTTAATTCTTGCTAGCAGGCGAAGGTCATCAACAATAATGGCAGTTCTGTTGATGATAATTTGCATTAGGAGTTGAATTTCGAAAACCCATAGAAAGAGAGCTAGGAAGAGGACTGGGATACTATTTGATATAATTAGAATTAATCTAGCAGAAACATGGGGTGAAAGGCATACGTAGGAGCGACTACCCCATCTACAAGCAGCCACGCAATGATCCCTATCGCAAGGTTTACCAGAATCTCACCCCATATCATATAGACGTAGTGGCTTCGAAGTGGATACCTCACAACTTTCGTCTGCTTAACAGCCTCCCAAACTGTCAGGATGCCAAAGCCTATAGTGAACCCAGCCGCAGCAGCCGCAAGCTTAAAATCTGCTTCGGAACTCATGATGCCAGAGAGTGAATTAGAATAAGCAGCCGCATAGAATTTGTAAAGCGACACTATTTTAACACTTGGCGGAAAAAGCTGATAACGGTGAGAGTAACTCGCGAAGTCTTGGAATATCTGCCAAAATGCAGCGGATGCAGGCTATAAGTTGGGATCCTGGCCTGATTTGCAAACCCATGTTTACCCCGCATGATGATCTTCGTTGAAGACTCTGAACTAGGTGCGATTCCTTTCAATAGTGGTTCAGCCACATCTCCTGAAAAGTATTGGCTTCTCATTGAATTGCTCCATGCATCAACCTATCATATCCTGAGTATCCTTCGCCCGTGTTCCTGAAACGTGTGGCATGAGTGGCGCACCATTATTGACAATCTTTCTAGCCAAATAAGGGAGATGTTCGAACGCTCGGTTCGCTCAGGACTATGCTATGGCTGCCGTAACCCCACATTTCCCCTATACCCTGCATACCACCGACAGGACGGCTGTACTTCGATGTCTATCACTTGTAGTTACCTAGCTTTATACTACCCCCCCTTGAATGATTGTAACGATTCACTCCTTTGTCAAAAAGACACTGCCAGTGATCTCATCTTATTTACGCCTTTTTACCTATATCGAGTACTAATCGGGTACTAATCGGGTACTATAAGTGGGCTGACACGAACTTCAAAATAGCGGGCCGTCACAATAATTCAGAGGGGAGATAGTACACGGTATAAAATCGTAAGGAAGACGCCACTTCCGCCATCCTGTGTCACAAGTGTGTTCCAATTGAAGCATCTCGAACACGAGGAAACATCATGCCAACTATTAATCACAGACCACATAGAGATACTAGTCAGCTAAATCACCAAAACGGGCACCCCACATGCCGGCAAACGTGCCACCCGCATTGACTGACGGCGCAAGGGCCTCGTCGGGGCGCGGAATGCGTCGCCTCGGATGAACATTCTTGGCTAGGGTGCTTAATTCGACAAGTGGTACGTTTCACCACGAAGCTGCTACCCCGCACCGATTGTCGACGCCACATTCTTTTGCACTTATATGGCTGTTTCCTGCCATAATCGTTGCGATTTCTCTTATCAGACATGGCTCTTATCCATGATCATTTACCTCCACCCGACTACGCGTCGCGGAAAGTACCTCTGATCGCTTTACACGTATTTTTGGTGTTGTTAGCTTTGATTTTCTATGGCCTTCGAATATACACACGTGCTCGTATCCTTCATAGTATCGGTACCGATGACTGGCTTATGGGAGTTGCGCTGGTTAGTTTGTCTTCTCCATTGCTAGTTTGGTGCACTCATTCTCTGGACAGCTTTTTAGTATCGCACTGGTGATCAATGCCTGTATTAGTACCAAATTCGGCTGGGCCGGACATCTCTCTGCAATCCCATACAAAAACTTAAGCCCTATCCTTCAAAACATCTGGATCTCCGAGCTCTTGTTTACTCTCACGACATCACTCGTGAAGATTTCCATCCTCTTATTTTACCTTCGTCTCGCCGTCACACCGACCTGGAAGAGAGTGATATATGGAAGCATTGCGTTTATTGTCGTCTGGACTATTGCGTTTTGCTCCCTCATCATCTTCGTATGTATTAAATCGAACAGAGAGGAATATGGACTGAACGAGTTGTAGCAATGTACTCCAGTGAGCGATTATTGGGATCCAATTTCTACGAATTGCTACCCCGCTGAGATAGCTCTTTTCACACACGGACTCACCAATACGATTACAGACATATACGTCTATGTCTTACCTATGAAACTGGTCTGGAAAACAAACTTACCGAAAAGGAAGAGAATCGAATTAGTGATCATCTTTGGAGCTGGTTTCTTGTCAGTCTCAAATCCACACCATTCCTTAAATAGATGCAACTTTGTTGACTTTTAATAGGGTCTGTGTTTCTGGTGGGCTGCGGCTATATTACACGATTCTTACCCAGACGTCCGAGGACAGCCCTTGGATAGGCTTCGCCATGTATACCTGGGAAGCCACGGAGGTGAACCTAGGTATAGTCTGTGCATCTGCACCTCCTCTCAAGGCACTCATCAGACACATCATCCCAAACCTCAGGCTGTCCCGCACTGATAGCACTGCTAGAGGCGAAAGACGAAGTCGCGCTAGGAATCCATTCGGGATACGAAAGGAAGGCTATATTCTGGATAAGGTTCGAACGACAAGAGATATGGAGTGGGTAGGTTGCGAGAGTTAGGAAGGCCTGGCGAAGTTGCATCTGTACAAGATTGATGCAAGTCAGCGTGTGTGGCAACTTAGTTTTAGAAGACAGTGCATGATTAGCTGGGAGTTGAGAACTACTGTGCTTATGCTTTTATCCCTACAAAGGTTTTCCTAAGGTTGTAATTATAGGACTACTGCATCTGCATGACAGAGCGACAGCCAACGCAGAGTGCTGAGTGCGGGGACTGTGGTCACCTACAAAGTACAGGAAATAATGGCGACGTTGTACATAACGCTGAAAGAAGGTTTGTGCAAGCCGCGAAACTCAAAAGTTTGTGAAGCGGAAACTAGAAATCCTGATCCTGAAGCTGGGCATCAACATTTGGGTCGCTAGAGAAGGAAAAACAAGGGGAAAACAGTGCTGGTTCTTGGCTCCCGCTATCTCCTTCCCATCAACAAGCTGCTCAATATCTCGGAGTAGCTCCGTACAGCGACCCACGATGATATCCAGATAAATCTCCAGCCCCATATTCCACGGCTGCTTGGTCGGCGAGTAAAGCCCTCGGAAGGATTTACAGTTAGTCATAATACTCTGTATCTCAAAATAAGAAGAAGCTAATGCCAAAACAGAGCCAAAAACACAGCCCGTCATCATGTTGCGGTCAAAATATTTACAACAGGTAGTCATGGCACCGACGAGGTTGCTATGTATAGGCACATCAGCCAATGAAATAAATGAAATAAATCAAGAATCGGCTATCGATATATGCGCACTGCTCTTGATTCATTCGAACTGATGAATGGTGGTGGAAAACACGTATGCCTAGTACACGAACCTCTCTGGGATAATATAACGACGCTCCTCAAACGGGGTGGCCAAGATAGGCTCACGGAAGATCTGCTCCGAGTTATTCTCCAGCGCCTTCTACTTGCGCTCGACTATCTTCACACAGATCGTCGGTTGATCCACACAGGTTAATTCACTCTGTGCTTTCAGCTTGAATCCATGCTAACTGTGTTTGCTCAGACATCAAAGCTGATAACATCTTTCACCATATCGAGGATACCTCTATCCTCGCTGCTTTTGAGGAGGCTGAGATTTCCGAGCCCTCACCGCGCAAGAGAGTGGCAGATCGAGAAATATATGTTTCCCAGCCGCCTCTAGATATGCCAAAGTCTATTGGGGAGCCCGTACTCGGCGACTTTGGAAATGCAGTATATGGAACAGATATCAACGACGCCGATGTCTACCCCACTGTTTACAGGTGTCCAGAAGTGATGCTTCATCTCCCATGGACCTATAGTGCTGATATCTGGAACGTTGGTGTTATGGTGACTGACCCGTTCCCACACAAAAACAGGTTCTGAAACTGACTTGGCAACAGATCTGGGATATCTTTGAGGGTAAACATCTCTTCAATGGCCACGATCCGAAACGAGACCGATACACAACTCGTACTCATCTCACGGAAATGATTTCCATACTCGGGCCACCGCCCCTGGAACTCATCAAGCGCGGCAAGCGATCGGCAGAATGGTTCGACACGGATGGGAACTGGCTTGAACCAGAAGAAAGTGACCCAGAACGCCTATCGCTTTTGCCGCCGAGTAGTCTCGAGGCTATGGAGGAAAATCTCGAGGGGAAGGACAAAGAGCTGTTTCTCAACATAATCAGGTCAATGTTGCAATGGGAACCGGAGAAGCGAAAGACGGCACGCGAATTGTTGAGTGATCCCTGGCTGAGCAGGAAAAAGACGGTCTATTCTTATTCTTGAGGGGGTATCGAAATCCATAAATACATAAAAACAAGTAACAAAATGGGCCCTTCCGTGCAGTACAGTTGCAAAACATTAGGTGATTAAAGTGATCGGGTCCCACAGTCCTCTCCAACTTGACTATAGCATGGAGAGAAGGCTGGCCACGCCAAAGGTACCAGTCAACGCCCAGATCGCCATCGTCCTGGCGTTAAGACTCGTAGCTGCGCCCTGCGCACCGCAGGTAGGTGATGGGTTATTGGTCTTCTCAGCGCCTCCTGTGATCTCGACATCGAAGCGGTAGTAAGTAGGGCTAGCGATCGTTACGTGTGCGGTTTGAGACGTCTTTGTACCAGCGGCCTCCCCTCCAACGGTTCCAACACAAGTAGCCGCAGTTGTACCATCAAGGGAACATGACTCGACGATGGAGGCAGTTACGTCGTACCCCATGGTTCTAGTTGTCGCGGTGTAGTCCCACTGATAGATAGCCGGTCCTTCAGTTACAGTCAAAATCTAGATGAAGTTAGTCCTTGTTAAAACTCGTTGGAAGGAATTGAAGCTTACTTCCTGCCCACCAGGGCCACAATCAGTGCCAATACTTGCTGGTGCCTTGGTACATTGAATTGCGTATACGGTCCGGTCCACGCAGACAGAAACGATGGATGCGGCAAATTCAATCTCGTCGGATTCGGAATCCATAAACAAGTTCACAGTATTTCCTCGTGGGGTTGGTGTGGCCGTATTGTTCCTGACATTAAGGACAGGGAATGTCGCTGGCGCTTCCTCCTTCCCCGCCATACGTGCAGAGAGTCCGGGGTTGAACCAGTCGGCACCAAGGGCGGGAACATTTGCGCCGGCGAGAGAGAAAGCCATTTTGGAGTTTATAGAGCGGAATTGATTGAATTGGAAGATGTTTTTGGTGATCAACCGCACGTCGCGGCACTTGCTACCCTATATATACGGAGAGGTAATCTTACATTTATGCCTTCAGCCTACTGAAGCCTTGGCTGAAGTGCTGAAGTCTTGGCTTGGGATTGGAAACCTTGCATTCGTTCCTATTTCGGTATCCCCGGACCTATTTCCGCATGCTTTGACACCTAATACAGCGTCTGGCGGCACCGGCTAGCGCTGCTGGACAAATAAAGGGCCATACACATACACGGGTGTGGATTATGGATTCGCTTTTTTTGGTCCTGGGGGAATAGTTTGGACTTGGCGGCCCGTATAGCGCTACAACTAATATTAGCCGCAGTTAAAATTGCGCTGCGCCGCCAACAGCTGACCTTTGCCAAGAGTTAGGCTTCTGACAAGGCCGCATTAGTTATCCTAAGGCTGTATATGCATACTTACTCCCCGTGGGAGTCACAATAAAATCCTGTGAGATGATTGTGACTGCGCCTTGCTGCCTGGTGATACACAAGAGCCTCAACAAGGATATTTCTTTTTCTTTTCAAGAACTTGGCGGCTGCTTTTGCATAATCTCTAAACTATAAATTGTGCAAAGGCAGCAGACGCAGGTCAGAGTGGAGAATGCCAGTTGAAAGATAGTTTGGTGAGAGGAATAGTTTGGTGAGTGGAATTGTCCCTTGGTACATATAGTATATAACGAGAGGAGTGATTTATAGCATCAAATCAAAAAGAAAATCACTTGATAGACCATTCAAACCCTCCCAGCTGTCAGCCCTAGCCATCCGTACGTCCCAACCATCGTCCCGAAAACGCATCTGAACACAGCCTTCCCCCTCACCCCCTCCTGCCACAACACCCACCCATCCACAAGCCCCGTAAGGCCCCAACACCCTAAAACAACGTCCACTGCATCTAGCATGCCGCGCAAATATAGCGTACCTAGCGCTATTCCCAGGGCTACGTTCCGCCCACCATTAATGATCGACACTGCTTGTGCAGGCTGGGAGGAGGCGACGCGCTTGGGGAACCCAAAGGTTGATAACGCGAAGGCAGCGTCAAACATAGGCATGGCGCCACCGGCGCCGACACCAAAGCACACCACTAGAGCAGGGATGTGGCGGGAGGAGAAGGACATGACTGTGGTTATTTTTCAAAGTCACGATTCAAAGACGTGGTGTTGTGTATGATGTTGTGTATGCGGTGACTGGACGAGGGAGGTGGGATGCGACGATATAAGTGAGGGATTTATAACTAGAAAAGGTGCGGCTTAATCTTCGTGCGGCCACCACATTCTTCCGACGGCGGTGGCTGAATTGCTGACAAGGCGGCATGTTATATGGGACAGAGTGAAGCCGGAAGTTGGGGAATGACGGATGCCCGATTTGTCGCCACGTGACATGTACCTGAGTGAATGTGAATCGTGAAATAGGGTGCTGAACAACTAGAAATCACGAGAGGCATACTAAGGAAGTAGTTATATGGTAAATATCGTTCTATTTATCTCTATCATAATCAGAACTCCAATACGAAAGGCGTTCAAAGCCACTCCTTGCTGCCAAGGTGGGACAAGAATGCTCCTGAATCCTCAATCGTCATATTGTCAATAACCTTTTTCATGAGAGGCACACTCTGAGCTGGAGTGATCGGTCCCTTGAAATGCGGATAGATACTTGCAAATTCTGCTCCCATCTCTTGCATTCGCGGTATGTGTTCTGGAAGTGCTATTTGGGTTGTCAGATTCCAATCACCTCCATTACGACTCGTAGGTTTTGAGACGGGTGAACTTACGAGGTCCAGTAGCGGTGTCGACGACCCCTGGGCTCAATGCGAGGAGGATGATTCCCTCTCCTCTCAGCTCAGCAGAATATTTGGCAACAACCATGTTAGTGGCCGCTTTAGTCGAGCTGTATAGCACTGAGAACGCGATGTTTGCCTTCTGCGCTAGCTCCAAGTCCGCAAGGCCTGTTGATATGACAGTGATCTTCTTAGCGGTGCCTTTGCGAATGAGCGGAATAAATGCGTTGATGGAGTGGATGACACCGATGACGTTCACATCCAAGTTTTTGATGAACTCTCGGCGAAGGAGGTCCTCTTGACCGACGAATTCCGTCGGGGTGATGAAAGACGCGTCAGGACCGAGGTAGGCGCCGTTAACAATCAGATGATCGAGTGAGTTGTTGGTTACTTCAGAAACCTCGCTGGCCGCTATTGTGAGACTTCTGTGATCGAGCATGTCAGCCTTGAAAATGCGGACATTGGTGATTTTATCGGCTGCAAGTTGGGCCTCGACAGGCCCTGGAGTGCGTGCTAGTCCAATGACAGTATTGGATGGGTCCTGGCTGAGAAATCGAAGCCACTCGTACTGGGAGTTTCGTTAGAATTGGAATATGATGGGGTGTGGAAAGAGCCATACTCCGAGGCCTCGAGAGGCACCAACAACAACGTAAGACGGCATTTTCGGAGTTTGACGTCTGTGTAAACTGAAGTTGAGAGATAGGAACAAAATCGAGGCAATGTGTATAAGGATAAAACAAAAGGGATTTCTACGACTCTTTAAGTAGTTTCATAGGGATACTCTTACCAAGCACTTCGTAGTAGATCTGCCGCCGATGTCCCCTATCCTACCTTGAAAAATCAGGACTTACCGGCGGATACCATCCGTTTCAAAGGCGGCACAATGCTTACCTCACATTCCTACCAGCACTCTATATAACTGCTTACACAGCGTTGATTTAGCTCAGACTGCGGTAAGATGCAAGTTGGTTGTTGGTGATAAAAAAAGTTACGCGGTATGGACCCATTTAAATCGTACCTGTACCTAGATGGAAGGACGAGACGAGCCTCGGTTACAGTTGCTTGCGCGGTTAATCGATAAAACAGGTTGTAGATGCTTTCTAATCCAGCTTCTGTCAATTCTCACCCGCGCAAGCACTTCAAATTTATCAATCATCGGCGGTAGATTACCATCAGTCAGAAATTCTGGAATCTAACTCAAATTAACTTTGGGCACAGATATTATCGAAAATTCGGGGTCTCTGCTGACTCAAGTCGTAACGATCGGCATAGTGGGAACAGTGTCTGAAGGCAGGCTTCCTCCCGACCATGTCTGGGAGTGCGAGAAGCACAAAAGGGTGTTGGACTTGTCGCCTTCGTAAGAAGAAATGTGACGAAGGAAAACCAGTGTGTGTAACATGTAATAATCTCGCGGTGACATGCCATAGGTATGGTCCAAAGCCAGAATGGATGGACGGCAAGAGTAGAGAGAAGGATATGGCGGAGACAATTCGACGTGTAGTCAAGGAAACGACTGCTGAAAGGAAGCGGATAGCAATGAAGCGGCGACCACAACAACAACAACAACAATCCAATGGATCTACGAACGATGCCGCGGCTAAGGAGCCAACCCACCCAGCACCACCTGCTACTACGCTACCATCCCCTACACGGACAGACTCGTCAGATGACTGGGGAGGGCGGGTGATGAATCGTGTATCCCCGTTAGTCGCTACAGACCCTCCTCTGTCAGATTTTTCGGTCGTTCCAGAAGAAGTCGACACAGAACTACTCATGCACTACCTAGATCACGTTTTCCCACTTCAGTTCCCTTTCTATAAGCCATCGGTAGTCTCTGGTGGTCGGGGCTGGCTTCTATCTATTTTGACGACGACAAAACCTTTGTATTATGCTGCTATTAGCTTGGCAGCCTATCACCGGCAGTCTATGCTATGCCGCGACAGTGCAAGCAAGCACCACGGCCTCGACTTAGAGTCCCTGGAAAGGCAATATGCACGTGCGCTGAGTGAACTCCGGCAATATCTGGCAAAAATTGGGGACAAGAAGGAGGCTCGTACCCAAGTCGAAAACGTCGATGTCCTTTCTTGTTTGGTAATGTTGATATCTTTAGAAGTCGGTACATCCTCTCTGAAACCATCCGTCAGTTCTAACATTGTCGCTCATAGATGTTCAAAGGGGATGCAAGAAATTGGAGGATGCACTTATCTGCAGCGTCGGTGCTTGTCCCAGACATCAAACGTGAGGAAAGGGTTGCCGAGTTTGCCAGTTTATCCCCAGGATACCAATCAGCTTTATTCTTCTTCGCTGGCGTGGTTGGATGGTACGACATTCTCTCCTGCAGCACCACAGGAGAGCCGCCGTTCTCGAAATGCGAATGTATTGGCACAGCTTTGGGTTATATTTTCCTTGATAAAATAATGGGCTGCGAAAACTGGGCCATGCTCCTCATTATGGACATTGCTTTTCTTAACGACTGGAAACAGAATCTCCAGATAAGCGCTCAGCTGAGCATGCGCGAGCTGGTCACTCGTGCAACTCACATTGAACGAGGTCTTGAAGATGGTCTTCGAGACACCTCTAGCAGACTCAGCCAATTAACAAATCTCAGCACCCCTTCGATTCTAAGTACCAGGATACAGGAATCGCCTCATCTCACGCTTCTAATCACACGCATCTTTGCCTGTTCTGCGCTTGTGTATCTTGACGTAGTCGTCTCAGGCGCTTATCCTAAAATGCCAGAAATCCGCAAAAACGTGTCTCGGACGATAGATGCATTGCGAGCACTGCCTGATATAGCGATGATCAACAGCCTTACTTGGGCATATTGCATTACAGGCTGCATGGCAATAGAAGAAGAGCAGATGTTCTTCAGAGGCCTGGCGGTATCAAGCAATGGGGATACCCCGACATTTGGGAATTTCTCAAAAGCACTATCTATTGTAGAAGAGTGCTGGAGACTGCGGGGGGAAGAGAAACGGCAGCAGCCAGTCGACTGGAGAACAGCGATGAATAGTTTAGGGATGAGTGTCTTGTTTGTGTAATTATTCTTGTACTATATTTCGAAATTTGATTCCGCACATCCATGTAGGAACAGAAATGAAACAGACATCACGGTCCTTAAAGCCAGGCAGCCTATCCATGCCCAGGTAGTCAAGAGTAGGTGGCGCACAATCTATGTCAATTAAGACTGCGACGAGCAAGGCAGTTGCCGTTGATTTGTAACTTGAGAGATTAAAGGTAAAGGATGCGCTTCATGAATCCTTAAAGATGTAATATGCATGTAATTGCCACATCCGACCATTCACGCTTTACTAAAAGTGGCAGAGCTTGCGCTAGTATTAACTTTATAGTACCTTTTGTTGGGGGACTTTGCAAGTGCCTGCTTGGTCCGAAAGTACAGTGGATAACTGCCGGTTTGACTTGCCGATCTGATTTATACCAGTCTTTGGCTCTAGCGATCCTAGGTCATTCATATCAGCCTTCCGGAGTTTGATGTTTTAGAAAAACTGTTCCTAGGCTTCCTCAGGAGGACCGAGGCCGTCCACTATATTTTGGGGCTATGTAGGCATTCACGCTTCACTAAGAGCGGTAAAGCTTGCGCTAGTGTTTAACTTTAAAATGCCTTTTGTAGGGAAATTTTGCAAGCTTAGTCTAAAAATATGGGAGATGACTGCCGACACTGGCAAAATTTCCCCGCAAAAGGTAGATTAGTATGAAGTTAATACTAGCGCAAGCTTTGCTGCTTTTAGTAAAGCGTGATGCGGGGATAATGCTTAGTACCTCTATCTGTTAGGGTAGTTGTCTCCGTCGTCGTTTCAAATCATAGTTAAAACTAGCTAAAACGACGGAGACAATTACTCTTTCTAACTCTGCGCGCCGCTTAGAGTTGAACGTTTAGGCGGGGTGAGTTGGTCACAGGCCCTCTAATTTCGGAGGAGTTTTGCTATCTGTCTTTCTCTGCCGTCTGCCAGCCGTCTTGTTCCAGCGCTCTAAATTACCGCATTAAGGGTTCCCCTCCTCAGCTTTGGGTCGTCCCTTGACTGGCACCCAACCTCCGAGGCAAACCACACAATTATCACGGTTTCTAGACACCATGAAACTATTATTTAAATAGGTAGATAGAACCCAAGCTATCTGGGCATAAC
The DNA here is from genome assembly GCA_001630575.1 of Pseudogymnoascus sp. 04NY16. Lineage (NCBI taxonomy): Eukaryota > Fungi > Ascomycota > Leotiomycetes > Thelebolales > Thelebolaceae > Pseudogymnoascus > Pseudogymnoascus sp. 04NY16. The sequence continues at coordinate 33,614 of LNAU01000165.1, read as the reverse complement.
TGGTTAATTCCTTCCTTTTATTTCATCTCATCAATATTTAACACTTCAAGATGTTCTCTCAAGTTTCTCTCCGCGGCCTGGCTGTCGCAATCGCGCTTCTCTCCCAGGAGTGCGTTGCCCAATTTCCTTTTGGAGGGATTCCTCCTCCACTGAGGACTGTCACAAATTGGGGGGACAACCCAAGCAACCTGCAGATGCAGGTCTATAAGCCTAGAAATGTTGCTAAAAGCCCAGCCGTCATTTTTGCGGTATGTTTATTATCATCTTTTTATTCTGAGCTATAGGAGATGAACATGTTAGGCTGACTCAACATTCAGCTTCACTTTTGCTTTGGGTCAGGCGCCATATACAATGCCTTCACGAAGTACTCATCGCTTGCTGACAAACACGGTTTTATCGTCGTTTATCCTTCCAGCCTTGATGAGACCGGTTGCTGGGACGTCGCATCGAAGGCTTCTCTGACCAGGAACGGAGGCGGAGACAGCACTGGCCTAGCCAACATGGTCAAGTTCGTCATATCAGAGTACAACGCCGACCCAGCCGAAATCTTCGTCACCGGTTCCTCTTCTGGCTGCATGATGACCAACGTTATGATTTCTCTCTATCCCGATCTGTTTGCTGCTGCGACCTGCTATTCTGGTGTACCCGCGGGCTGTCTCGCCGGCTCTCCCAGCTCTAGCCCCATCGATTCGGATCCTGCGTGCGCCAATGGCGATATCATCAAGACCGGCGAACAATGGGCTCAGATTGTGTACAACATGGATCCAGGATACAACGGCAGACGACCCAAGTTTGCCACCCTACATGGAACGGCCGACAATGTTGTCTCTATCAAGGATTTGGGGGAGCAAATTAAGCAGTGGTCAACCGTGTTCGGAATCAATAAGACTTCTGAGCACCCTAACACGCCGCAGAAGGGATACACGCAGCTTATCTATGGCGACGGAACCCAGTTTGTGGCGTACTCTGCAGATGGTGTAGGACACACTGTCCCTGTTAACGAGAACTTAGACCTCGAGTGGTTTGGCATTATAAACAGTGCCGCCTAGATCTAGGCTGGGTTGTGTTGATGGTGATATATAGGGTTGGAAGGAGAGCTTTCAGTTTCTTCCCTTGGTTATCAAGACAAATTTGGATGTATCAAATGGGGTTTCGTTTATATGTTGGATTAGGAAGAGATATGATATTACTCTCATTAAGGTAATAGCTGAGTCGACCAGCTTTACCACAAATCATATTTATTTCTACGTCTTTTTACTGTCACCACCTCCGCGGTTGCCCTGTTTACCCCAAGATACCTGCAATGGTTTGGGTAACAGATAATTGTAATGCCGATTGTCCATTTGTGGGGAGGAACCATGCGTCTGGACCAACGCCCATAAGGAGCCACTTTTGCAAGTGGCGAAAACACGAAAAGGGCAGATTGTAAAGCGGCCAGATGAATCGAACCTCCATATATGGCAATACGCGATCGATTGTCCATTTTCGGGAGTGAGTTGCTTTGAGAACTTGAGGTCTCTAACATGTGGTATAGTACCCGGTACTATATTTTGTAATGATCAAGAGTGATATTGCTAGCTAGAAGTGAAGACTTTGGAGCCTTGAGCTGTTTTTTTTAGAGCTCGGCGAATAGTTACAGAGATCAGTAGATAATACTACACGTTTAGTGCTTCTGATGAGACTGCTGCTGCTTGAAGTCGCCACCGTATAGCTTCAAGTGGAGCCATGAAACTTCCAACACTTTGGCCTTCGTCTCTCTGACCAAGATCAATATAATTTAGATGATCTATTTGATTCGGATAGTTTGGACAACTTGGCCGGATTTCCTCTTTCCTATCTTCCACCATCTCCCTAATCAGCACGAAAACATGATCAAATGCCCTCAAAAACCCCAGCCCACCAATCCATAGTCTTCACATCCTTTACATCTCCACCAATTATATCGACACCCGCCTGCACACTATCAAACATAGCAACCAATGCCCCAATCTCTTTGTTACTGACCCCATCCCTCTTCATCCTATCTAGAAACTTCACTCTATTCCTTAATAAATCACTCACCTCCCAATACCCATCTTGTAGCGTATCTCCTGACTTCCCCCTTGTCTCTTCCACCAACGCGAACCTCCCCTTCTCTAGCACATTGTTCACAATCTGCTGTGGGCTTAAGACTGATCTGACATTTCTCGTGCTAGGCGTCAAACGCTTCGCCTCAATATTTGCTAGCAATAATGCAGTAACAACATGCGGCAAAGTCTCGGCTTTGTTAGCACGGAGACCCCATTCTGCGAGACACAGACGGGTGGTGTGACCAGCCAAGGCTGAGATGATTTCAGAGAGAATGACGGGAGTCTCGAAATACCAGATACAGTGAGCGAGAACGACAAAGTCGTAGGGTTTGGCGGAAGAAGGAAGGGTGGACAGAAAGGCGGCTGGGTGGGCGTTGTGGAAGTTTATGCGTGGACCCAAGGGACCGGCAAGAAGGTGGCTCTGGCATTCGGCAAGTGTGTAGGGGGCACCTATTTGTGGATTTAGCAAATGTCTTGAAAGATAAAAGAGCAAATAGATAACAGTGATAGGTACTACTGAGGCCATAATCACAGAGACGGAGATTGTGTAGGGAGATGTGTAACTACCATAATCAGGCGCCCCTGGATCTACAGCGTCAACATGTCCGTCCGGGCCAACTGCGTCTGCTAGAACAGTCGTGCAGTCACCTTGACCACAGCCAATTTCCAAAACTCGTGATCCAGGTGTGATTCCCCAAAACTTAGTGAGATTAATACGGTGATCCAACCCTCCTAGATTGCTGTCGAGGAATATTTCTGAGAGATCTTTCGCTTTGGCAGATGGCTCTATCATTGTGGAAGTAGTACCGAGATTTTTTTAAGGGGATTCTGGTAAAGGTAAATTGAACTAGGGAGTACGTATACTTGCGGCTTCAACTGGATGCTTCAACTAGATGCTTGTGGGGATATACCTTGAGTCGGCAGGAGAGGAAAGCACTTGAGGCTGCTGTTTATCTATACAAAATCCTTTCCAAACTTTGAAGAAAAGCCGGATCTGTCCTTGAGGATAAAGTGACTCAGAGAAGTGACTCACGATAAGTAACTCATGAGAAGCCTTAACAGGCAGGTGACCTCTACATTTAGCGTTCATCCTACCGAAAAATTGCTGCACAGTAAGCATTTACCTTGTCACGCTTAAAGTTACGGTGGTTAAAGCAGCCAGGCCTGGTAATATAGAACGGCGGAATACGGTAATTGGTTAACAACAATCCGGCATCAGTGGTTTAGTGGTACTTTTACATAGTAAATTATATGTAACGTGACTTAAGGTCATAAAATATAAAATATAATAGAATTATTTTATCTAAAACACAATCGATTTACTATATAAAATCTCGCAGACGCACTCCGCTTGCGACCACGATTAGCGCATTGCAAAAGCAGCGGGAGCGGAGTATTTGTGATGTAGATATTCTCGTCGTAGAGTTGGGATTTTGAAGCTGCTGTATCTATCTATCTTCTCAGACCAAGCAGCCGGGGCAACAACCACCATATGTGCCAATACGCAATTGGCTTACATTTTCGGTTCCGAGAATCAGAGGATTGAAAATAATTTTCTATCGATAACTTTTAGGCAACAGGAACTATTTTCCTTTCCCCAGAATACTACTATAATACCCCACATCATCCTAGCTGTCCCTCACTTCCGCCTCCCCCCCTCCTCTTTGGGTTTATCTTAAACTACTGTCTAACGGCTATACACCGTAATGCACAAATTCACTAAGATCCCTCGAGTAGTCGATAAATAGCCAGTCTATAAGCGCGCAGATATCTGATTAGGAATGACACCAGAAGCCAATATCCTGCTCCCAATTATCCTTAGATCTGGCTTCCTCAACTTCCCACTTTGGGTCTTTGGCCAAAGCTGGAATTCTTTTCTCGATCCAAGCCACCAGATATATTTTGGCTGCTTGAACTGCGCCAACGTCTCTCTCACCCAGCTTCTCAGCTCAATGTCAGTTGGAACCCGCCCATTGCCGGACCACTCCACGAATGCTGCAATCTGCTCACCATATTTCTCATCCGGCACGCCAATGACAGAGACTTGTGCAATAGCAGGATGGTTCATGAGTCGCTCTTCGATTTCGAGAGGAGCAATATTCTCTCCTCCACGAATGATCATATCCTTGATGCGGCCGGTGATACAGAAGTAGCCTTCACGGTCAATATATCCTTCGTCGCCACTGTGGAACCACTCCAAACCGTCTTCTGAACTTATCTTGTGTGCCTCTTTCGTCTTCTCCTCGTCGCCGTAGTAGCATTTTTGAATTCCGGCTCCTCGAAGCACGATCTCGCCTTTCTCCCCTCTTTGCATGATGAGATTCGTGACTGGGTCCACAATCTTTGCTGAGAATCCGGGAAATAGGCGCCCAGATGTCTTGGTCCGCTTCTCCATTGTATCGGTATCTTTTGTCATCGTACAAATAGATGACGATTCAGTCAGGCCCCAGTTTGTGTGCGTTTGCGTGATCCCGAAAGCAGCCCATATTCGCTTGATGAGGGGTTCCGGCACCGCGGAGCCAGCGACGATTGCGAAACGAAGAGTCGTCATGTCGTATTGGCTGAAATTGGGATGTGCTATTTCTGACACGAACATAGTTGTCACGCCATATATTCCCGTGCACTTGTTCTTCTCCACGGACCGTAGCGTTGCCTCTATGTTGAATACCTCGCTGGGTAAGATTATTGATGCGCCCCGTGCTGCCGCTGTAGCGAGGCCGATTATGATACCAAAACTGTGGAAGAGAGGGACCGGAGTGCAGATTCGATCATATGATTTGAGGTACATTGTGTCGCCTATAAGCTTTCCTGCATTGAAAACTCCTTTGTGGGTCAGAGCAGATGCTTTAGGGTTGCCCGTTGAGCCGCTGGTGAATTGGAGGTTGAGGATGTCGTTGGAGTTATTTGTCCGCTCAATGGCGAGAAGATCCAAATTTGACTTCGTGCCTTGCAGAACGACCTCTTCAAAGGGAATCGAATGTGCGCCATCGTCTGCTTCGCCATTTACCATAATCACATGCTTTAGTGACTTGATTCCGCTCTTGAATCTGGGGATCCAAGGTCGATAATCGTACCGGTCAAAGCCAGGTACCATGACCAGCACAGAAGTTCCACAAGACGACAGGACAGAATGCAACTCGCGCTCTGAGTAACCATAATTCGCAAGAGTAATCTGGAAGATATCATTAGTATTTAGGATCAACGATATTCAAAGAGCAACTGATTTCATACCAATGTTCCTAATTTCGCACATGCGAAGAACAGTTCTACGTATTCGACCAGATTTCCCATCATAACAGCAACTCTGTCACCCTTCTTAACGCCCATTGCAGCCAACCCTCTCGCCAAATCATCTGTTCGTCTGTCTGCCTGAGAGTATGTGAGACTTTTGTTCTGGTGATCTGAAAGTACAAGCAGTCCATTTCCATTGGTCTGGGCCTGCTCTCTAAGCAAGTTTCCAAATGTTTTGTCAATGGCACATGGTTGTGATGGTCCATGAACTATGGAGCCGCCATTTTTCGCCGCCCACGCCATGGCAATTTTTTCTTCTCTTAGAGTTTCCATGTTAAAACTATGCGGAGTTATGCCTGCTGGAAAATAAAGATGTATGATGGAGATGAAGACAGAATGGGAGAACGGAGAAGATATGAATCATAGGCGGCTACCTTGAACCGCCACGAAGGTGGGGTAGGTAGTCATTTGGGAAAGTTATAAGAGATCAACAGCCGAGGCCTGGATAGCAAGTCTATTGGGACTCGAGATACTTATTCTATCAGTGTGTGGGCAAGATGTATAATTTGATAAGTTGCATATGGTGGGTTCGAGATCTCCCGAGCTTAGAAACGAGACCCGAGACCCGACAGGCCACCCATCACAGCCACTGCACTCTACGCGTTCTCCACAACTCCACGCACCAAACTCCGTGAATGCTCCCCAGCTGGCTAGGAATGATGCGCTTTAGAAAAAGTGTCCCTAGATTGATGTGGTATATATCACAAGGGTTGGATCCTTGGATACCTCGGGTATGTTATACAAGTCTGACGCGCCGTGTTTCGCAAGACTTTGTCTTTCTATTTCCTTATGTTTAGAGGCCCTCGTATTATATCTGCCAAAATTCTAAAAGCACAATTCAAAACCCATAAAGAACGAGAACTCTCAAAATGAAGATTAACGGAAGACTATTTCTTGTTACTGGAGGGTATGCTTACGTGTCGTCTGAGACCCTTGGGCATAGCTAATATTCACCTAGGGTTTCAGGCCTTGGGCTTGCTACTGTAGAGAAGCTTGTAGCCAATGGAGCATTCGTTGCCATTATGGATGTTCACGATAAAGAGGACGTTGCAGGTCGGCTAGGGTCAAAGGCGCGATTCTACAGAGTGGATGTCTCGAATTCTAGCGATATTACAGCCGCTATCACGAACATCTTGTCATGGAAGCGTGACATAAAGAGATATATTGGGGGAGTTGTTTGCTGTGCAGGTATACTCGGCCCTGCTAAAGTGAGTCATTGCAAAGCGTTTAATGTTTGTCATTCTGACAATTTTCTAGATTCTTGGAAAGGATAATACACCATTCTCAATAGAGTCCTTCAAGAAGGTGCTTGATATCAATGTTGTTGGCACAATCGATGTTATACGGCAACTACTGCCTCATATCGCAATTCAAGAAAAGGATGAGGGCGGAGAAAGAGGGGTTGTGATCACTGTGTCATCTGCGGCAGCTTTTGACGGTCAACCCGGTCAGGTCGCATATAGCGCAGCGAAGGGAGCAATCGCATCGTTGACATTGCCAATGGCAAGAGATCTTGCGAGGCACGGTATTCGAGCTGTATCGATATCTCCTGGTCTGTTTGAGACCGGCATGACAACCAACATGCCTGTGAAGGCAAAAGAAAGTCTCCAGCGAGTATTAGAGTTCCCGGATCGGGCTGGACGTCCCTCCGAATTTGCGGATTTGGTTCAACATATCTTGGAGAACTCATTTTTGAATGGCACTGTGTTGAGAATTGATGGGGCGACCCGAATGCCCAGTCGGATATGATTAACGGCTTTCTTTCGCGGGCTCGATAGAGCTTTGATAGGCATAGAATTATAGACTTATAGGCTCGTAGAATTCACAAATTGACTACGGCAATGCTGGGTGATCTTCGTGATTGTTCAAGCTCTGCGTTGTTGTTGTTGTACTCGTGCCCGAAGTACGAGTACCTGGAGCGAGACTTTTGTTTAGCCAAGGTAGTGTGCACCGTTCCATCTTACATCGCGATAAGCAACCCTTCCCTTGAGAACACTTCATTATCAATAATAGTTATCTAAATTGCCTCAAGGACTCTACGTCGAGCGGCAAGAGTTTACTCCATACACGGCCATCAATGTTCAAACTGTTCTTTGCGGCGCGAATTCAGGAACGTCGTGACCTACTTTACCCCGCAACCCCGCAGTCATCCGTATACTAGTCGTTGAGGAGGTTCGATGGTGGTGCTTGCTCGCCTGTCGTTGTCGTGTCGTGTCGTGTCGGGTGTCGGGTGTCGTCTACTACAAAAATCCCGCCTTGGTCCCTGCATTTGCAGGCACGAGGCGATCCTCTCGGTTTTGAGTACGAAGATGATGGTGGAAAATAATTATAGATCTGTCGGATCGAGGTAGTTCTGATGGTTCTTTTTGCGCGGGTGTCCATATCTTGATGCCTCTTTTCTAGAGCTTTTTCTTTAATTTCTTTCTCCACGCTGCATTTTCTTTTCTAATCATAGAAGTTCTCTCAAGCCGTCTTCCTTCATCATGTCGCAGCCAACATATATTGCCGGCGTGGGCATGACCCCATTTAAGTCTCCAAAGAACTCTGCCAAATCTGCTAGAAACCCAGACTCCGACTATTTCGACTTGGCAGTCGAAGCTGCGGTGAAGGCTTTGTTGGATGCAGGACTCACATATGATGATGTTGACTCGGGAGTTGGGTGCTATGTGTTCGGCGACTCAACCTGTGCGCAACGAGTATTCTACGCTCTCGGCATGACCGGAATTCCTATCACGAATGTCAATAACTACTGCAGCTCTGGAAGTACTGGTCTATACCTGGCAAATCAAGCGATTCGATCAGGTCAATCAGAATGTGTTTTGGTCATCGGTTTCGACAAAATGTACCCGGGCGCGCTTCCTCAAATATTCAACGACAGAACAAACCCTCTTTCGAGGATTCTCGACCTGTCCAAGACCTTAATTCCGGAAGCAGATAATGGAAAGAAGTCTCCTGGTTGGACCCCTCAATTATATGCGAATGCTCAGACAGAGTACTTGCAAAGATATGGCAACGCGGGAGCCAAAAACGAGCACTTTGCAAAGATCACGTCGGTCAACAGAGCCCACGGCGTTAACAACCCATACAGCCAGCTTGCGAAGACTGTCTCTACAAAAGAAGTTATGAACAGCCCAGTTATAACAGGGGAAATAACCCGTCTTCAATGTTGCCCATCATCGACTGGGGCGGCAGCTGCAATTGTGTGCTCGGAACAATTCTTGAAGTCGCATCCTCATCTTGCTGGATCCGCCGTTCAGATTGCAGGGCAGGCCTTGTCAACGGACACACCTCTGCTCTTTGAGCCCCCAAGTGCCATTGAGCTCATTGGCTCAAATATGACCAGGCTCGCCGCAAAGGAGGCTTACAAACAAGCTAATATCACACCGAGAGATGTCACGATCGTCGAATTACACGACTGCTTTACGACTAACGAGATGTGTGCTCTTGAAGGGCTGGGGTTGGCTGACGAAGGGAAAGCCTGGAAGCTGGTCCAAGACGGAGGAATTTCATACGGACCTGGCGGTGGTGTTGGTCTAGATGGAAAGGGCTGGATCGTGAACCCAAGCGGCGGCCTGATTTCAAAGGGCCATCCATTAGGAGCCACTGGTTTGGCGCAATGCACAGAACTTGGTATGTAACACCGATTTTGGCCTGCCCAACTCATATAGTAACACCATGCAGTATGGCATTTAAGAGGCTGGGCTACCACAAGAGCCGTTGATCAGACCAAGTATTGCCTCCAGCACAACATGGGCCTAGGAGGAGCAACTGTTGTTACCATTTACAAGCGCGCTGACGGAAAGCCCGCGCCAAAAGCCGAGGATATCAAGGCAGAAGATGATGGTAGGCATAGACTAGGATATAACCCTGCTGTCGAGGCACGTAGCATCAGTAAAGCAGATTGGGAGGCTGTTAAGTCGCGCAGTGGTGGCTCGTCGAAGTGGGCTACGGCACATTTGCCTTGGGTTATTCATGGCAACAATTACCAAGAAAGAGCTTTGTTGTAGATATTTCTTAATGTAACCTATGGAATCTAATTTCTTTTCCTCCTTCTAATAACAGCTGTTATAGCTATTATCATATGATTTAAGCACCAGTTAGAGTCTAGTATTGTACGAAGTACGTTTTGTGAGTGACGCAACGAAACTATTGAACTTCAAAAGCGAGCCCCCGCATTCGTTACCCCACCTTTCACTTCTCGCTTTCGGCTCCCCGCTTTTGATTCTCCACCATTGTTCTCGTTGAACCCAGTGCCCCTTCCTTGCCCAATCCTTAACTACAACCTATACAGATCTGAGATACATCGATATTCTGCCATCTCTAGATTTTGGACTGCTCCAGTGGATCTCGTTATGGTAAGAGCTGTATAGCTCGCGACACTGCCAACAGCGGCTGACCAGTGGACGAAGAGGTATAGCATCGTAAGTAGATTCGAGGTTTAAAAGAATAACGGTACTTATTAAGAGCCTGCCCTCAGCGATTCGACACGTTTATACCATGCCTACATCTAACAGGGAGACCGGCTTCGGCAGGTCAGGGCCAAGAAGTCGGAATGGATGCACTATGTGTAAGACCAGACGCGTAAGGTGTGATGAACATCGCCCAATTTGCAACAACTGCGAAAGACTGCGCATAGATTGTGTCTACGTGCCAGTTGCGCCTAGAAGAAGTCGTGCGGCATCGTCTACGGCTTCCGCGTCATTGAACGCAGAGATAAGGAATAGCCCTTCGCAGTCGCAAAACGGCAATTCTCCAGGGTCCCCACAAACCTCAGGTATTTATTAACTTTCACTCTCATCCCTTACTTCAATTATTTACAGGCGAGTTTAGCAACAGGGGTCTCTTGTTTTCCCAATACACCATCAGGAGAGCGTTCAGCGAAAGGACAAGAAGCCGTAGTCACGCCAAGCTCAGGTACAACTCTAGGAGCTGGCCAGTATCCCTCGCCGACTCCATACGAACACTTTTATGCACCAGAGCAAGTTTTCTCTAACCAGAGTGAGGGCGATGCCACCTTTCAATATGAAGCACCTTCCAATGCAAACCACAACGGCAGCAGCAACAGTGTAGATGGCGCTGCCACAGCTATGCCGGCTTCAATGGACACCTCGCTATACCCACCCAATTTCGATGGTTTTTTCAATGTTCCTAATTTAGGCTCTACTTTCGCAACTTTTGCCTTCTCAGATTCCCAGGCCTTTCCCGGGTCAGAAGTGTCTTACAACTTCAATCCAGTTCATGGCAGTGCGTTGTCGCAGGGGAGTAGTGGAATGCATGCATCCCCTCCGAATCTACCTTCTAATGGAAACAACGCAATGCCAATTGCAAGTTCAACGGCAGCCAAGGATTCTCAGGCTCAAATCAGAACAGAGACGGACCTCTTGCCTTTGAAAGATGAGACGCGAGCATACCTAATCACATACTTTAAGCGCAGTACACGACCTCCAGCATCCTTGGTATCAGTTGACCCTGCTGGCTGGTATCAGATGCAACAGTATCTTCTTCGAACAGCCTCATCACATAGCGTTGTTATGGACGCCCTCCTTGCTTTGACGCAACTCTTTTCGGTTTGTGAGTCCACGCTGCGGTCAAGTAGTAGCTCTCAATGGAGAATGGCGTTTGAATTACAACAGAGATCGTGTATGGGGCTAAGAGAGAGAAGAATTGATGAAAAGTCTCAGAATACTCTTCTAGCAGCAATCTTTCTACTGGCTTGGTTTGAGGTTATCTGTGATGAGCAGGACGCTCACCGGTCTAACTTCCCAACTGAGTTGGCCGAATCAGTGATCAGGGGGAGCGCCAGGTGGAATTCGGCTTCCCGGCGACTACTCCAATGGCTAAACTCATTTGATGCTAAGGCGTCCCACTTGGGAGGTAGGCAACTTCTGACGCCAAAATCATTGGAGGTTGTATTGCAACATCGATTCGAGAGGAGCTATCGTACTGTGGATAGCGGCGATTCAGAAAACGAAACCGTCTCCAACGACTCTGAAGAGGACAGCCGGAATGGATCCACGGCGGTATTCACCAAAGAAAGGAAGAGGAGAGCGTCATCTCGGTCCTTCCCAACACGTTCGTTTATAACACCTCGCGAGATCAAAATGAACGTTTTCAACGCGATAATGCAGCCTGCATTAGAATTTCACCTAGTTTCGCAGAGCTATAGTCGTAAAATTGGAACTCATGACCGTCACCATCGATCACGAAACACCGTCGAGGACGAATACGAAGTTGTTACTGCCTGTAAAACTATTGATACCGAGTTGAAGAAACTTTGGCGTCAGCGTCCGCGCGTGCTAGATCTGACAGCAAAGGACCTCTCTGGGGTTGTATGTGAAGATATTGCAGAGAGGTTGGACGAACTTTTTGCGGTCTACATTGCGACGTTTTGGGCTCACTTTCTTTACATACATCGAGTGGCTTGGTGGGGCCTTCCTCACTCATCCACCGCCAAGGAGGCGCTCGATGAATTTTGGCGAATGATGTGCCGAAGTGTTAGGGAGACAGAGGACAATAAGGAGAATCACTTGTTAGTAATGGACAGACAGAAAGTGATCCACCCGGGTTTGATGTGGCCGATGTTTATGTTTGGCTGCGAGGTTGAAATAGGGGAGAGACAGCAGTGGTCCGTTACACAACTTCGTCTCCTAGGAGAGAGAACCGCAACCCCAGATACGGAACAACAACATAGTGATTCATTGCCACCATATAGGTTGGGACAGAAAGGCGCCCAAAACGCCATCAGAGCTTCGGTACTGTTGAATGAATTAGTTAAACGGCAAAACGAGACAGGGGCTCGTGTTGATGGCAAGTATTTGTCACAGGAATTGTTCGGGTGTCAGTTCACCATTATTTAGATATATGACGTATAGTCATGATATATATGCTTGCCTAGATCTAAACTCTTCACATTGTTCTGATAGACGCGGACAGTACTCATCGGGACAAAGAGCGGCCAATTTTTTGGTTAGTGACTGCCGGACGCTTTCCGAACCCCATAGTAATATCTGAGGCCCCGCACCGGGAATATTGATGTAGTCGTAAAGGCTCTCTACTCGCTTGCTTAGAACACGAATCATTGGGACTAGTGTTTCTATTCCATCCAATCGCGTGAATTGTCGTAAATCAAGCTAGAGGTCGGGTATCGCGTTTCGGTTCACAGTAATTGTTTGGTTCTCAGGCTAGCAGTGGTTCTCGGGTTAGCAGCACGCTCTAATTCTTCCCCGCAATTACCCCAGATACTTCTTTGGTTCCCCTCATCTCATGATGTCTGGATTTAAGGGAGGTCGTGTCCATCAAAATGCCTCTCCGTCTAGTACTCTATTGACAGGCCACTACGAAATATTTGTTTGACAGCTATCGACGCAAGCCAAAAATTTACTCCTCTAGAAAATTAGCATCATTCGTCCAATACTGCCTCACATGGCCGCTACTCTTGCAATGCTCCCTGTTGAAAAAGATGGGATGGACGGCAGCATTAACCATGTAGAAGATGGCAAGATTGAAGCTGAAGCTGAATTTGATGTAGCAGCTGCAGCAGCTGAGAAGAAGTGGGTGTCTTTGTTGCTCATTTCAAACATATCACTGATCAGTATTGACAGGCTCGTGAGAAAGATTGACATGCGGATCATGCCTGCAACGGCGCTAATTTACCTTCTATGCTATCTTGATCGATCAAACATTGGTAAGTGTGGCCACAAAATCATCACGGCAACAAATTCTAACTTATATCAAGGAAACGCAAAGATCCTCAATTCATCCACCAAAGATGATCTTCTCAGCTCCATCAATATGACCACATATGAGTACACAGTCGCCCTCATGGTCTTCCTCGTTGCCTATTCTCTATTTGAGGCTCCCAGCAACCTCGCCATGAAAATATTTTCACCGCCTAGGTAGGCTGCGTCGGCGACCGTTCGAGGTATGTCAGACTAACGCAAGCGCAGATGGTTGGGCTTCCTGGTCTTCGCCTTTGGAGCACTCTGTGCTGGCATCGCGGGCTCTAGAAGCGTTGCCACTATCACTGTTCTTCGGTTCTTTCTCGGGGCTGCCGAGGCTGGAGTCTTTCCTGGTATGATTTTCTACCTCAGCTTCTGGTATCGTCCGCATGAGCGGGCAACTAGGATCGCTGGCTTCCTCTGCAGTGCAACTCTTGCCGGTGCCTTTGGCGGTGCTATTGCATATGGTGTTGGACACATGAACCTTGTCGGCGGTCTCGAGGCCTGGAGATGGCTCTTTATTATTGAAGGTGCACCATCCATCATCTGTGGCATCTTTATTTTCTTCTTCCTTCCTCAATATCCAGAGACTGTGACTTGGTTGAACGCCGAGGAAAAGCTTCTCCAAGAAGCACGAATGGGTGCAAATTGCTCTAAAGGGTGGGTCTATTCCTGTGACCTCTCTAGGCTTGTCTGACTATCATGCAGTGAGGAAAAGCTCAACTGGGCGGACGCAAAGGCGACTCTTAAAGACCTTCGTCTCTGGGTTCACTACGTCACATATATGGCTTTGGGTGTCGGTGTCTCGTCGCTCTCTCTCTTCTCGCCCACAATCGTTGCAGGGCTTGGCTACGTGGATCTTCAGGCGCAGTTGTTCACCGTCCCACCATACGCTTGCGCCTACGTCGTTACCTTTGCTGTGGCCATGTACTCAGACTATAAGAAGACCCGGGGCCTCATCGCGGGCATATGCTTCAGTATTGGTGCAATCTCATTTATCATTCAAGGTCAGCAGATATATAGCGATTCTCAAATAAACACAGTCACTGACACGACTCTAGCCGTTCTTGCGGAAGACGCGTATAAAGCTCGCTACGCCTTCTTGGTACTCTCCACTTGCGGTGTCTTCGGTGGTCTCCCGCCGCTCTGTGCTTGGGTCTCTGACAATGTCCGCTCCACGACGGCAGGATCCCTGGCCTCCGGTCTTAATATCGCTTTCACTGGCCCCGGTCAAATCATTGGCGTCTGGATCTACCGTTCGCAGGACAAGCCGGCCTACAGACTTGGCCATGCTATCAATGCTGGCTTCTTGGTGCTGGGTGGTGTCTTGAGCTTTGGGCTGCACATCTACTACAGGAGACTGAATAATAAGATGGTTGGCAATAATACGCATAAGTGGACTACATGAAGATTTGTATAACGTAAGTGGGCCAGGCAGGAGTGTTAGTCCTTCAAAAATAGAATCTATTGGCAACAATTTCCCTTTTCGATGTTTAAAGGGGTGCTGCAATTGCAGTATATTAGAGTCAAACGCTGAGATACAGCCCTATGTATGTGACTTGGCCTAGAGAAATGAAAAAAACAGGAGGAAGAGAAGTGCTAGCACAGCTCGTAGCAGTACGTTTCTAGCTCGGGCGGACTCCGATTCCAGTTTCTTGTTCATTTGTAATCGCGGTAGGAATCGTTACCAGCCTCGTAAAACTAGCCAATCGCGAAATCTGCCATTATATATCCAATCAATTTACCAGGGTTATCTAAGACAGACTTAAATCTCACGTACCACTTACAAAACTAACGGACAATACCTCCGTATATAAAGTAGCTGTAGTAGTTACATCAGTCAACATCCGCATTCTCACGATTTAATTAAGACCAGTTGATACTATAATTCTCCTCCGATACCTAACTCCACCCCAACTTGTGAGTTTAATATAAACAAACAACTTAGAAGATACATCCCTCGCCGCCGCTATGCACGCCATACAATTACAAGCCAAGGGCAGATCAGCCATCCTCGTCGAGGACCGCTCTGTCCCCGCCCTCCCTAAAGACTGTCTCCTCGTGAAGACTGTCGCTGTGAGTCTTAATCCTTACGACTTACTGGACATCTACCCGCCATGGAGCCTCAGCGACCCAGGGGACGTCCTCGGCTGTGATTATGCTGGGATCGTAGAGGAGGTCGGGGTTGATGTGACGAGGGACTTCAAGAAGGGGGACCGCGTGTGCGGGTGTACGCGACCTAATCCTCTGCAGCCAGACTGGGGAACCTTCGCCGAATATATTGTCGTCGTGGCAGATGTCCAGGTGCATGTCCCAGAGGCGATCAGCATGGAGGATGCTGCCGCCCTGGGAGTGACTGTCTTAACGACTGGCGCTGTTCTTGTCTGTCTTCATATCTTCTATTCTTGTTTACACGTGTCTAATGGCATTTTTAGTACGATACCTTAAGCTTGCCAATGCTGCCGGCAATTGATGAATCGCGTCGGCAGATCCTAGTCTATGGAGGAAGTACATCAATGGGTCGGATGGTAATACAATTTGCTCGGCTGTAAGGTCCCAATCTTGCTTGTTACTTGCGAGATCACTCTCAAGCTAATACAATCCCAGCTCGAACCTCGAAATCATCACAACCTGCTCTCCTAACAACTTCGACCTGGTAGAGTCACTCGGAGCAGACCACATCTTTGACTACAACGATCCCGCCGTGCCAGCAGCCATCTGCACAGTCGCACCGTGCCGATCTTGACTTCAGGTTTTGCATGGGGGTATTGTATTTTAACGCGTCTTTTTCGCTTCAAGGGCAGATCATGGAAGGTCCGCTGGAAAAGTTCTCAAGTGCTGTTAAGTTTGCTAAGCTAGCAGAGCAGCTGTTTGCGGAGGGTAAGATTAAGATGCATCCAAAGGAGGTTAGAGCGGGTGCTTTGGCGGGAGTGCTAGATGGGCTGCAGGAGTTAAAGGACAAGAAAGTGCGAGGCAAGAAACTCGTGTACCTAGTGTGATAACAGAGATAGAAATACCAATGTGCCACTTGAGATAGAATCTCTGCCATTGATTAGATCTCAGTTAACGTTAGTGTGAGTTATTTGCAGGAAATGGCTATCTTTATGATTATAGCAGAATGTAAGGACAGGCGCATGACTTTTAAGTTCTCTATTTTGTGATATTACATAGCATGCGCTAGTCTGTAGAAGCTAGGGCCCCAACCCTTCATATATGGCAATAAACGATTGGCCTTAGGGTTTAAGGGTTTCCAGGAGGTGGTTATAGAGAGGGGGAAGGTAGGCGAGGGTGGGTATTACCAGCTAGCGGGCTAGGGGTGAAGTTGTAGTGTATGATTTAGAGGAAGGGGGATAGGGTGGTCAAGGTGGGGGATTTAGAGGAGGAGGAGGAGGAGGAGGAGGAGGATTGGGGCGTTAGAGAGGTTATTGGTTAAAGGTTTAGAGTAGCAAGGGGCTTAACAGGTTAGTACATCCGACCTCTACTTCTCTATGGATGATGAGAAAGAAATTAAATTAAAGCGCATAGATCTAAAGATAAGAGTAGTCTCTGCTTAGGAAGTGCTCGCCGAGAAACTTTCTATGAGCTTATATTGTCAAATTTTAAGGCTACAAAAGGTCTCCAAGACATCTATTTTTAGCTAGTAGTAACTCACGGTGCCATTGCACTACTTAATATTCCAACAATCTTTATAACACCTTTTGAGCGTTGCCAGTAACAATTCGTCTTTACAAACAGAAAAGTGATCAATTGAAAGGCGTGAAAGGTAGGATAACCGAGCTGGGGTATGCTCCACCGCAATGGATGAAATGCTTTCCCCTATTCAGCTCATGCTCTGGTCTCGGGCCCGAAAAGCTTTTATACTCTGCTAAGCTAGGGAACTGACCTCCAATCTACATTAACCATGTTAGTCAGTGTCCGTTATCCTTTGTTTCGTAGGGATGGAAAGATACATACCCGAACGGATATCGATTCTCCAGCATCGAAATCTACGCCCATGGCCCAGATACCGATCTCCAGCTTTACCACTGTTCCTGGTGGGACTTTCTCTTGCTTCGTATGCGGATGGAAGGGAAAATTGGGATGGATGCTGCGAGAAGAGTTGATAGCGCGGTGAGAGGCTCGCAGGATGCCGGTCGATCCTAGATGGAGGTTCAGACTTGCGCGATCCTTGTCGGGGATCTCGTCAATGGATTTGATGGGTGTAGCTGAGAAGGGGAAGTTCAGATGTAAAAGGTCTTTTCCGTTGCGGTCTAGTTTACGCAGTATCACGAACACAGTGAAGTCATCGCGGTCGGGGCAGGACATGTAGAGAGTTGCTTTAGGGAGGCCGATGAGGCGGGGTTTTGTATAGAAGGTGTGGACGAAGTCGACCACGGAGGTGTAGTTTTCAGAATCGTAGGACAGTGTTTTTGTCGATGTTATGGGTTCCGGCAAGAGCTTGTTGTCGTGAAGAAAGAACTCTCGGTAGTCAGTTCCTGGAACAAGGAAGTCTTCGAGTGGGATATCATCAATGGGCTCGCGATCGCCAAACTGTAAGGCAGACCAGCGGACCTTTGGGGTCTTAAGCCAATCATTCTTCTTCCCCTTCAAGTAGTAGTCGAAGAATGTCGTCAACTCTTCCATAGCATGGGGGATGCTATAGAGCTCGTACCATTCTTGCTTGCTACCCCAGTAGAGCCACTTGTCGTTGTGAGGGATCTCGAGCCAAGCACGAATCGATCCCAGGGTGTGGATGCTGCTCACATCAGAGCCACGAATGAATGCTGGACATTTGATCTTTCGTCATATCGACCCTCTTGTCTTCCCAGAATGGAGATGATACCGGCGATCGTCGGTACATTTCCTCGAAGTCTTCCAAGCCTGAATGTGGTTGTCCACGGACGATGGCCTTCGCGATCAAGTCGAAGTTGCTCATCGAGAACCATCCACCACGACAGAATTGTTCTCGGTAGATATCACCAGATCCTTCCCAGGGCGCAATTGCCTTCAGAGAAGGCGGCTGTTGCGCAGCAATGAACCATTGAGATATGGCTAGCGCCGAGTTTCCGGCCATACCAATCGCTCCGTTACACCAGTCCATCTTTGCAATGGCCTCCACGACGTCGTAGCCATCTTCTGGATCCTGCTGACCCATAACACAAATCTCCCCGTCACTGTTCCCAGCCCCACGAGTGTCGACACTCACAATTGCATATCCTTTCGGACACCACTCTTGAGGATCCAACCCTTCAAACTTTTCGATACCGCTTAGATCAGACAGGGGAACACAGCAGTTCCAGACACACATGGGAGGCATTTCGAGGGCACTGTACTTCTTGCCGTAAAATGACCAACTGAGAACTGCGGGGATCTTCTCGGTGCTGCCTTCGGGCCGGTAGATATCGACGTAAAGCCTAACACCATCGCGCATCACTATCTCGACGTCGTGGTCGACCCGAATGTCGCTCTTGAGGGCTTTCGCATTGTGCCCATTCCAACCAGCCGGAAGTACATTAGACTTCCCTGGCTGAAAGCCTTGGCGCCATTCTCACCAATCTTTGGTTCTAAAATGCGCCTGCGTGCGACTTGTACTGGCGGAGGCATTGTGGAAGCGAAGTGAGAGTATTCAGATATTGGACCAAGGGTAGAGATTGTAGCAGACCAATTTCTGAAATGATAATGTTGAAGCAGCGATAATCACGAGTCTGGGTTGGGAAGGAATTGATTTGAGATTTATATTTTAACCTGACAATACTGTACATGTACTTGAAAAGAGCATGGAAGGGCTCGAGTCGCGTTTGCACATCCGGGAGACGCGTTGTCGAGGGGTCAAGTCCACTCTCGGCATGTGGGTGCTATTCGGGGCAAGGTGGGGCAGCTGCCACTGCACTTAAGGAAGTCCGAACGCAATCGAGCAGGGCAATGGTCGAGCCGAACCACCCAAGGAATTGGATATAAGAGAGCCGAGCATGCCTCCGAAGATGTCGCTACTGCCCCGAGGCCTGGCGCTCGCTCTGCTGACCTTCAGCTCCGTCGCTGTTGGTCCAAGAAAAGTAGTGAAACTTTCTAGTCCCCCGCATACCCCAGAATTTGGCCGACGCTCCACCTCCACATTCCGCCGTCTTGGAGACGAGAACAGGGTCAGATGAAGTTGATATCTCACTCATATTGGCATTTCCTCGGCTGTCTGGTTGGGGTGTACCCCACGGTTTCCTCCCATATTACCCCGCATCCCCCGACCTGGCGGAACTCGGGGCTTGAAGAGGCGCTATTAGCGAGCCTTCCCCAGCCCTGATTAATGCCTGGCCGTGTACGACAGGTTGAGGGAGGATTGTTCGAGAACTTGAATCCTGCGATTCGGCCCACGCAGAGTTCGGCCCACGCAGAGCAATCGCCTAGATAGAAGGGTTAGCTTTCGTATCTAGACTGAGAGCATACTGAGCTGGGTACGGTAGCTAGTCCGGCGATGCCAGCGCCGACAATAAGAATGCGAAATTCAGATGGGGCTGGTGTGATAGCCATATTTTGCTGCCTGTGTTCGATGTAGAAGAAGAAGAAGCTAAACCAAAATAATTGCAATGTCATGAAGCTGGTTTCGCTTTAGTTATTTTGAGATTGTAAAAGTTCAGGAAGCTTTCAAGGTTTTATGCTTAAGGCATGCGGCGGACCCCTCATTTGCTAGCTGAGCTCGGCTTGTCAGTGATGGAAGGAAATAAGCCCTTCGATTCTTACAGCTGGCAAGGTACTCTACTAGAACAAGAACTGTACTCCACGGAAGGCTGCCGAGCCTGGCATGAAGCCACCCTCTCGGCCCCACCCCCGCCAAACCCCCGCCAAACCTTGGACTCGGAACGTGGGGTGGTTGGCGGCCATCTCCCGCTAGGGCTCATCGATTGGTTCTCGGCGAATGGACTCGCTTCTCTCAAGGCTCGGCTTGATTCGGCACCCCGTGCCAACCATACCGTCGACGAAATTCCAAACCCTAGCTTTCCAACGATTTGATATCGTGAGGAGAGGACATCCCCAATTCGCGCCGGATAGTATCGCTCGATCCCAAAGTTTTCTTCTTCAATCTTTTCTGATGAGACGGTGAGAGGGACTGCCATATTTTGATATTGGCGCGGTAGGGACGGTGGTTGGAAAACAGTGCTCTTGGCCCGCTTCACGAGTCCAGTCATCCGTGAGGGATTCTTGAGACCCTGGCGGATATAAACCATCCGAGGACACGCCATTATGGTCAGTGCTTTGGTAGTAGACAGAAATACATCATTATCTGCCCATTTTACAGTTGTCCCTGCCTCGAGTCGCGACAGTGCTAACTGCCAGCGGGGCGGACCGACGCGAAAGGCGCTAGGCAAGGGGTGTGGCACAAATGGGGTTGACAAGTTTGTGTGTACACAGTTTGCCAAATAAATTCGCACCCCGTATTTAAATTCCATTGTAAACCTAGATTGTATAAATTAGGCTGAGACCAGACTCGGGTTCACATTGGTGCCAAATTTAGCATTCAGGCGAATCAGATGAAACTTGTCTTGGTCAAGGCAATATGAAATACAGTTGTACAATGAAGATCGCTGCATATTGTGGCCCACAGAGTAGCCTTTTTATGGCTTATGCAAGGATTATCTATAACACTTACTTCTTAGCGGTGTAACTCGCAATCGTACATTGTGCATGGCAATGGCCATCTTTAATCCAACATCATATAGCAGCGGTAATACGTACTTATCGCCATTTGATGACTGTCGTAGTACAGTGCCTCATTCCATGAGTTATGGCCGTATAGTGCAATACACTCAGTTAATAAGCTGTGACGTGTTTGATTCCGTGACATTGAAATATAGTTCAACAATTTCTCAACGTGTTCAGATCTATGAGATGATGATTTTTGGTAACATGGGCAACAAACGGCACCAACTTTCAACAAAATAGTTTCGATACGCGAAGCTTCTCGGACCATGAATAGTCTGGTTTGTATTACAGTTATAACAGCCTTGATGCTTGTAAACTCCTGCCGCTGCTAGGCAGGTATTATCGTCCACCATCTACATAGTAACTTAAAGGATAATTCAGGAATGCGCACTGTGGCACATCCACAAACCCGCTTGAGACAGACGGATAATCCAATAGGCGTATTGGGCCGTTTTTGTCCTTTATCTGCTTCCACTGCCCCGTATGCTGTACTGCATGCAGCGTGTCTCCATATTTCCTTGTCGTCAAATAGCGCTCTGATGGGTTGGGCTGTCCATTCTTCACGAACTGCGCAAAATAGCCCGAGTTCAACTGCGCAGCTTTAAGATCATTCGAGTCACGGATTGGGCTTACGTTTCCAAAGATGAATGGCGCCGTGGCTCCGCTATGGAAACGGAAGTATGGGAGATTTGGGTTTCCATCGGGGTAGTCTGGGGTCACAGGAGCGCCGCCGAGCAAATTTGAATCGTAACCTCCGACGGTACGGTCCATTTCGTAGTAGTAAGAAGCCGCGAATGCATGTGACTTAGCAGCCGCAAACATGGTGGCCTGGTCCACGCAGCGGAAACCACTGTCGGTTGCAACGCGCGCAGAAACGTTGAAGGAATCGAGTGTTATGTTGCCGGTATTATAGAGTGGGAAAAGTCCGCTATCGATGACGGATTGCGCATAAGACGCGGAGATACCCAGAGACTTTTGGATACCTTCTATTTCGCTGGTGACTGGAGTGGCTGGGTACGATGCGCCGATTGAGGAACCATCATCGCGAGCCACGCCAAACATTGCAGGAACATGGGCCGTGCTTCCACTGCGTTTCACGACATTAAGCTGTGGGGTATTCACGTAGGTGCCGTCTTGAACAACATAACGGGCCGTTGAACTGAGCCCACTGACGGTAGATGCAGGCACATTCTTAAGGCATGCGATTTGCTCAGAAAGAGCAGCTTGTTTGCACCCGGCGGCAAGGAAGATGTTCTGTCCCGCAAGAGCGTAGGACTCGGCGACTGTGAGATATGAACTGTATGTCGTAGAATAAGTGCTTTCTAGGCCTAATGTAACACCACCGCCAAGGTTGGACATGGCGATTGCACCTTGAAACTTGCCGTTTGCTGGTGGGGAGCCGAGGAGCGCTCGTACTGAACCGGCGCCTGCTGAATCGCCACCAATCGTGATTTGCTTTGGATTTCCACCAAAGGAGGCGATGTTCTTAATGACCCACTATGAAAGTTAAATTGTGCTCAATAAATGCCCCTCGGGTTTCTCACCTGTAGTGCATTGATTTGGTCCGCAATTCCATAGTTGCCTGTGACGCTGGTTCCGGGGATGGCGAGAAAACCTAATGTACCGAGACGATATTGAATCTGGACGACAACAATATCTTCACGAGAGGCTAGATTGCCTCCATCAGTCCCTGCGTCGGCAGCTGATCCCCCAGTAAAGCCGCCACCGTGGATCCAGAATAACACTGGCCGGAGGTCTTTTTTGGAGCCTTGTTTCGGCAAGTACGGCGTCTGGACGTTGAGGAAAAGACAGCTCTCGGCACCTGATCCATACTGCATGCATTGTGGAGCATATACAGTAGCATCGAGAGTCTGTTTTGTTTTCGAGTATGGGACCGAGTGCACAAAGCGCTTTGGGGCGTCGGCATATGGTATGCCGAGAAATCGAAATGATTTCTGATTCCGGTATCCAACATAGGTATTCCCAGTCGATGCAATAGCTACCTGGTTACTCGCTGTGGCCACCGCATCCCATGGCTGGCCTTGCTGGCTTGATTGGGTACATAAAACAGGGAGTTTAATGCTTCGTGA
Organism: Pseudogymnoascus sp. 04NY16; assembly: GCA_001630575.1. NCBI lineage: Eukaryota > Fungi > Ascomycota > Leotiomycetes > Thelebolales > Thelebolaceae > Pseudogymnoascus > Pseudogymnoascus sp. 04NY16. Next base: position 10,775 of record LNAU01000165.1, on the reverse strand, counting down.
TGGTATAGGCGGGAACATCAGGTTCTCATGTGCATCCACCGCGACAACCCCATCAGAAATATGATAGAGGTGCGCAGGTTGGGCGCGGCCGGCGTAAGCAACGTAGGATAGCGAGCTGACGAAGTCGGCACTATGAGCTTTTATTTGAGATCGAGAAACAAGGGATTCCCCAATGGCCTCGCATGCCTTTGCTGCATCCTTTTTGTCGGAGGGATCCAGCAGAAGAAAGCCAATGTGATTTAAATCATCAGTACCGTTAAGGTTATTCTGGTACAATAATGTTAAGGATGTTTTGGCATTGGATATAACTGGAGTATGAGCGATTGCAGAGGGCAGAACCAAAGCCAGTAAGGCTAAGTGTAACATGACAGGCAGACTGGGGCGAGTAACTTGGACGTTGCACACAATTGCATATTTGGACGGGTCTTAGAACACTTTATTGTGTTTTGCAAGCCGTTGTTAGTAGAGAGCTTATCCTTGCAAATGAGGGGTGACGGGGTGCGGGGAAAGGAGAGGGGGGATCGGGGGAAGGGGAACGGGTGGAGTTTATCCGGAAGTTAAATGCTGTTGATGGGTTGTGATGAGGGGAAATCACGCCTAGAACAGCCATTTTCTGGTGCGCACGGCCAGTTATAAGCAATTTGTGAGCCGGGCCGTGGAGCCTGAGAGGTAATAAACCCCGTAATTTCAATTCCATTTAGGCTCGATGAACCTGTATTGGAAGATCAGGTTTCTTTGTTCACAGGCATGTCAGTTCCTACCGTGGTCCTAGCCCAGGTTCGAGAATTAGGTCGATTTAAATCACTGTGATTCTGAAGATCTCATGTAGATATCTCAACCTTCGCCGCGGCGAAGGTTGTTTGTGCATAATTATGTGGAATTCCAATTAAGCTTTGACTGCCGAAGATTTTCGTCGAACCAACTGTTGTCATTTGCGACACCATCGGCATCTACTTTCCAAGTGCCATTTTCAACAAGTGAGGCCCAGTGATGCAGAACCTCTGATAGACGCGGTGAGCGCGATAGACCCCACGGGCAACGGCCATTGAATTGGCACGCTGTAGGCAATCCCGAGTTTGCGATCAGGCGAACAACGTCCGAGTCAATTAAATCCGGCTCTGTGTACAGACCTGCTCGTCTGTTGACCGTAAACTTGCCATATCCCCAGTCTTCGTCGAATGGCTTAATATCAAATTCGGGGTTTTGAGACACATCTTGAGGCATCGTGCTAATTGCTGGGAGTAATAGATTTACCCAATCTTCTTCATCTTCACCCCCAAGATTAAAGGTTCGCCGGCAGGGATCGGTCGGCTCCGATGAATAGATCTCGGAGAGGGTTTCCGGAGAGAACGCTAAAATACCAGGAGCAACGTGCCTAAATTCAGGACGTGGTGCGCGGGAAAGGAACTCTCTTGCAAACCTGCCGATTCGAAAAGATGCCATGCTTTCGACATCAAGAGGCTCTAATCGCGACTGTTACCCCTGGCCTCGTTGTGGTAACCTGGCTTCTATGGTTGAAAGGAGCCCGCCCCAAGCAACCGATGAATTTGTCAGATCTGCCTCGACCCAACGCTTGATGGCTAGGGATTGCTTGTTGGTGTCCCAATAGAACTTGCCCGATTCCCACTTGTCCAGCTGAGATTGCAGTGCGAACTCCAATGATATCCATTTCTCAGATGCAGGAAACGGCCCCGGGCTCCAATGCCAGACTACTTTGTACGTCTGTACATCAAGAAATAGCCCTCCATCCATGGGTGAGTCAGCATTGTTCTGTCCGTATAAAAGAATGACACCTGGTTCGCGGCTGAATGTATCACCCCTGAACACTTCCGGGACTGGCTGATAGATTTCTGGGGTTAATGGGATAAATAGGCTGTGGGGCAGAGAGATGGTGTCCAAGAGCGACAAGAAGTGGTACAATGGTGAAGACCCAGAATTTGGAAAATCAGCAATCTCGGCTGATACGTCGAGGAGCCCTGCAATGAGGTTACGCTCAACCATGGCACTGGGTTCGTTCACGATTGCTTTTTGCAGGAGCCTGTTATGCAGATCTGGGCATCTCTCGGCGGAGAATGACGGGTCTATAACGCTCATCGTAGGGGTAGGAGGCCTTCGAAATGGCTGTGGCAGTAGCCACCATTCTAAGTTAAGTCGAGTAAAGAGAGCAGCGGCGATCAATATGAGCACAGCAGCTATGTGACGTATGGAAACCGGCATCAAGCTACTCAGCAGGTACGAAATGTTCGACGTCGGTGTTTGTGAAAATGGAGCATGTCTTTCTCAAGAAGCCCCCAATTCGTCCTAATTATGTCCGTGCATCCATGAAGACCAGGACGCCCTGAACCCTGAGCCCCAGCAAACTCTCTATAGGCCGTAAGGAGTAGTTAGCAAAGCAAATAGACTGATATATTAAAGTTGTTCAGTAATTATCGTACTTAGTCTTAGTATACCATTGATTCACAGGAAAGGCTATATGGTGTGTTGTGGTCACGTGGGCAATGCAGACTACCCTCGGTCCGTGCATTCGGAGGCAAGCTGTCACATCGTTGCTCAAAGGAATTCGCTCGAAAAGATACGCAACAAACTTCAGAAATGGAAAAACAGACGCTTTCAGGTCAAATCAGAATATTATCAGAATATCGTGCTAAACATGGCTAAATATCACTCAACTGCTGCCTCCAAAATACGTTTTCCATACTTTTCCATGCTTTCATTCTTTTTCATTCTTTCATGAAGCCCCTCCCTCCGTGATTACCCAACCACTATCCATTTTATTGTGGAAGGAATAGGTGACTGACCATGTCTTTAACCTTCCAAACCCCGCCCTATCACTCCTACCCCATCGGCCAATCGACACAGAAATACTGGAACTTGAACGCTACCCACATTTCCGATACATCGTATTCCTTCCCTGGCAAGCGCAACAACGCTTCCACCAGCCACGAGAGCTTCAAATTCGATTATAAGAGTTGCAACGACTCCTCAGACTTGACGTACTCGTCATAGTCCTAAAACTGGGTGATGCGAAGTCCAGATTTGGTAAGATGCCTGAGATTGCCCCGACTATCTCGGGCCGATTTGACAATAAATCCGCCTCATTCGCACCGACAGGACTCTACCAAGCTTCTCTCCCCGACGAACGCAGATGGGCCGGGCCTATCTCCATCAGCTTTCTGGGCAGTGTTGATAGCGCTCGCTCTGATGAGCTGTTGCCTGGCAAGCAACCCGCTTGGAATCCGGCACTTGGGTTCCCGAAATCGGGCAGTGGCGCACCGGGTGACGACGGATCTAATGGAGGATCGCAAGTTGGCACGCACATATACGCTAGCCTGGCAATGGTATGGGGCATATTGATGCTAAGCTTGTATATATAATAGCTTCATGTGTGCCGAACAAACCATCATTTGGGGTTTGGGCTAATGACATAGATGGCCCCTGAAAGAATGTTTTATATCCGCCAAATAGTGGGTGCTTTACTCTCAATAGCAACTCACTAGTAATAAACTCATGTGGACGTTGTAAGGTATGTGGAAATTGCAGTTATCAACTCTTTATATGATGATAAGATATATACAAAAGATCATCTCAATATATACATGCTTACCTCAGCTACTCTCCTCCCCTTTGTCCTATTCACACCCATCCCCCCATCATCTACCCCTCTCTGTCCTTCACGCACAAGTTGCCACTGGGCCACCTGGCGCTGTGAACGTCGTCGGGTCAAACCCGTTGTAAAAGTCCGGAATCAAGATATTGGCATCCTGATCCGTGTATGCACCGGGCAGCTCGATCGATGGGCTACATGACCCTCCAGGGCCGGTGATGTGCAGCTGCGCGCACCCGATGTAGAATTGCGTGCCATCGACTGTCATCGAAGCGTGCAGGGTCTCCATCTCACTTCTTAACTGCAATAGTTTGTTAGCAAACCGATTCATCCATTCGAAAAACTTCCACCGCGCTGAAATTTGGAAAGGAGACCTACCAGGTAGTCGCCAGACTCAAGGTTACTCGGCAGCTTAAACTCATGCGTCATCTCCGCCGCCTCCATAATCTCATTCGCCCACTGCCCATCCACATAATTCAGCTCATCAATCTTGACCCAGCTCCCCACCCCGCTCTCTTGCGTCGCATCCCCAATCGGCCCGAGCAAGAAATGCGTAATCGGCCCCGGATGCGTCGACGAGTCCCACTGGACTTTAATCGTGTCGCCCGCGGCGGCGGCGCAGACGGCTTCGGTGCGCGGAACGGTGTTGCCGTTCACGTTGCAGGTGATGTCGTTGGAGCTGACGTCGGTGACGGGGTTGTTGGAGGGGGGCATGCGGATGCATGTCTCGAAGCCGGGGGAGACGCCGTTGACCCAGAACTGGTGGAAGTTTTGGTGGGCCTCGACGGCTGCGAAGGCGAGGGGGAGGAGGAGGGCGGAGGTGTGCATTTTGGCGGGGTATTTCAGGATTGTCGGGGGTGAAGGGATTGAGTGGTGACTCTGTTACGGATGGGGCACTTTTTGGAGGGTTGAAGCCCATTTTATATAAAATCACTTGCTGCCCAGCTTCTGGGGAAAAGATGGCTCACGTGTGGAGCTGGTTTTCTAGTTAGGTGTCAAGTATATTACAAGGCATATAGAGGTGACGAAGTTGAAAGCTTACTACTGAAGTGAGTGTCCAGCTCTGGATAGGAATACAGGGTGTGTCGTCGACGCCTTCACGTATGAAGCAATGATCTCTCAGCCCCTCATATAAACACTCTTTGATGGTATATAAAAGCACCGACTGTGTATCAGCACCGAAGCTCTATAGGCAGTGTAATTTCAAGTTGGTATAGTTTTTCCGTACTTAATCTATCAGCGGCGGCACTTGTAAAATAAGCATTTGATGTTAGCGCATGGAATCCAATCTGGGGTAGACGCAGGCTGGGAAACTGGCGATCCTGACACTTTAGTTCGAAACGGATCGTCAACCTAACCAAAACGCGGGGTCTTATTTGTGGGATTCCGTATCCCTGACTTTAACCTTCATATATATCCATATTCTATATATTAGCAAGGCCATATAACACACCTGGCTCGTTCCAGGGTTGGTGAGATCTGCTCAAAGGTGGCAAAAGCGGTGCTTGGGCGGCTTGTGAGTAGCCGGAAGAGGCGGAAGATGAACTGCAGAAATCACCATCCCGCACGGGATATACGGTGTGCAGTTTGAGTTGGTCATGGCCATGAAGATCTAAGTAATAAATTGGTGCTGGTCCTGCCGTATACCCGATCCTTGTGTTGTCAAAGTTGAAGCATAGAACACGTGAAGATACGTCCGTGATAGGATTAACTAATCTCCTGATACACTTACTAAGGGAACAGAAAATCAAGATCAGATAAACCAACACGGCTGAGCCAAGACAACTATCATGTTTAACGATAATTTTCCATGTTGACTTGATATAAATGCTTCACACGGGAATTATGATTATTTGGCCAATACACCGACCTTATAGTATGACCCCATACACCATCCGCATTCAGACTAGAGGATTTCTGGCATAATCGGCACGGCACAAGCCGATGGCATCCGCGCCCGCTCTGGGGGGTGAAATGCACGAATCTCACCACATCTCACGCCGAAGCCTCTCTCCATATTCTCGTACATGTCATATATAATAATAGTTAGGGCTGTTATGGCCAATATAGGCTCATGAACCCCGTCCAAAATTCGGAAGCTCAGCCCCATAAATACGAAAACCACGACTAATCGCCCCCAATGCAACCCCTCCACAACCAGTCGAACCCCCTCGGTGGCGACGGTACCTCGAACCCTACCACGAGTACAGGTCCAGACGACAGGAGTGCGCTCGCCTCGTCAATGTCGCACTCGCCGCTGCAGTCATCAAACACACTTTATACGCGATCGTGCGACGTGTGTCGCAAGCGAAAGGTCAAATGCGACAAAATAAGCACGGGATGCTCGAACTGCGCCAAAGCGCAGATAGAATGCCACTACCCAGGCCCTGGGCGTGCGCCGCGGCGGCCGAAGGCAGGAAAACAGGTCACAGCGAGGGAGACAGAGTTGCTGAAGCGACTGAGGCGACTGGAGGGTGTCGTGCAGGAGTTGAGCGGGCAGGTGGAGGAGGAAACGCATCGGAGTTCGACAGACAGCCCGAAGGATAGACCGTGGAAAGATAAGGATGCAAGCAGTGAGGCCGATAGTACAATGGGCAAACACCAATCGGCGAAGGGGACCGTAAGGGTGGTGGGGATGGATGAGGGAAGGACGTCGACTTCGAAGTGGCTGGAGCGGATGGCTAATATGGGGGAAGGGCCTCCCAAATCCGATTTGATGAAGCGGGAGTTTGGGAAGCTGGTCATAGATGAGGGGAAGAGTCATTATGTCAACAGCGACCTGTTTGCAACTTTAAGCCACGAGGTACGTAAAATAACGCCCTTTTTCCACAACAACGCGCCAGCCCCTGAGATAGGTGTATGTAACTAACCCTCATTAGGTGGAAGATATCAGAGAGATATTTGATGGTGATGATACTTCAGTCGAAGATGATGGAGAGACTGCCGATATGCCAGGTTCAAAATCTCCTGTGGGACACCAGGGATTTTTGTTTGGTTATTCGAGCACGATGGTGGATCTGCGGTCTTTACATCCCTTACCTTCCCAGATACCATTCTTCTGGGATGTCTTTATGGAGAACGTGGACCCTATCACGAAAGTCCTCCACGTGCCTACAATGGCCAAGGCAATCAAGGAGGCCAAGGAAAACCTCGACTGCCTGAGCAAGAGTATAGAGGCGTTGCTTTTTGCAATATATTACTCTGTTATAACATCCTTGAGCCAGGAAGAAGTCGTGTCAAACTTTGGCACTGACAAAAGCGTGTTAATTGATCGCTATAGGTTTGGAGTGGAGCAGGCTCTCGCCCGAGCTGACTTCCTCAATACCTCGGAGCTGGTCATAATACAAGCATTCTCTCTCTTCCTGACCTGCGTTCGCCGTCATGACCAGTCCAAGTTTGTCTGGTCGCTAACTGGTCTTGCGATCCGACTATCGATAGGCCTTGGCCTCCACCGCGACGGCTCCAAGATGGGCCTTTCGCCTTTCGACACCGAAATGCGCCGCCGGTTATGGTGGTCGCTTTGCGTTCTCGACGTCCGCGCATCGGAAGACTATGGCTCTGAACCTGCGATCCTGGATGGCACCTACGATACCCTTTTACCTCTTAATGTTAATGACGTTGATCTTGATCCTCTCGCTACCGAACCCGCGCAGGAGCACGTCGGCGTGTCTGATATGACTTTCTGCCTTATTCGGTACGAGGTCTGCAGAGTCATGCGGCACTTGCCTTACGCAACACCCCGTATCCATGCCCCTAGGGAACTAGCTAACGCTACCACTTTCGAAGAGAAGGAGAAAATGGTACGGGATCTGCACGCTCACCTTGAGGAAAAATACCTCCAATACTGCCTCAATTCCGGCCCGCTCCACTGGGTCGCCGCCACCGTCTCACGCCTCGTCCTCGCAAAGATGAGCATCATGATCTTCTTCCGCGGCCCAGATTCCCCAGACAACCTGCCCCAGCACATCCGCGACCGCCTCTTCATCGCCAGCATCGAAATCAACGAGTACAGCCGGCTCCTCGAGACCGGCGCCGCAACGAAGAAATGGGGATGGCTGTTCCACACGTACGTCCACTGGCACGCCCTCGTGTATATTCTTCGCGAGATCAGCAATCGTCCACGCTGCCCTGTCACGGACCGCGCGTGGCGTGCTGTGGATAGCTCGTTTTCGAGTTGGGATGACGCGGTGAAGCATTCCCGCAGCTCGAAGAATGGGATGTTGTGGCTGCCGCTGCGCAGATTGATGGCTAAAGCGCGTCGTAAGCGCGAGGAAGACCTTGCTGCCGTGGCCGCCGGTGACATGTCACGCCAAAAACCCGGGTTTTTGGAGATGGATAGATGTGCGGTGCCATCGGCGTGCCCGAGCGCGATGACTCAAGGGGAAGAGCAGCAGCATCAACCCGCTGATCTTGGCGACGTCGAAGTACTCCGTCCTCTACAACAGGGCATCTTGTACCCGGACGAACCGATGTCCGATTCTACCCCGGATATCCCCTTACCGCCTTACACAATGGAATCGCAGACTCAGGAGGTGAGTTCGGCTATCGAGGACGTTGGGGATGGACGCACGCAACTTCAGGCGCAGTTCCAGCAGTATGAGAATCAGCAGGCGCAGATGGCACAGCAACAGAATATGCATAACCCGGCGTACCACGGTGTCCAAAACCAGGTGCCGGGATTTTCGGGGCAGATGCAGGGCCAGGTGCCGTGGTTGCTTGAGGCGCCGTTGGGGGATCTGGATATGGAGATGGGGGTGAGCTCGGGGGAGAGTAGTGGTATGGATGATTTCTCGTGGGAGAACTTTGATGATTTGGTGAGGGACGTCATGTTGCAGAATGATCCGGGGCAGGTCGCGGATCGGGGGCCGTCGATGGTTGGTCTGGGGAGCTGGTGGTAGTGGGGAGGAGGCTAGCGATTGGAGCTGTATGTGATACGAAAATGACATTTATGGGTTATAATGAGGGCGGGCTGGTGTTATGGTGGTGTATATATCCTCTCTACTTATTGCTGGTGGGGTAGATAGTTCAGATGGCTTCTGAGATTTGTGGAATCTATAATCTTTTCTCGGTCCCCTTCCCTGGGTGCGATGTTAGAGTACTCACGAGACATCATGACGTGAAAGGCTTGTACATACTGCTGGTATCCAGGCATCTGCCTCCATTTTGTATTTGAGGTGTAGCTGGATAACTGGGAGAGGCATAACGAGTCTCCAGACCTCCAAATCGGACTGTTGAAGAAAAGAGAAGGGATAAATCAACGAAAGACGTCCTCGAAGTCAGCAATACACATATCCACCACAATCAAGGGCAAATTGACAATAAGCAAATCCTTTCATGTTCTTGGAGTTTAGACAGTAAATGTGAGTTTCCAGGTGCTCTTCAAGAAGCATACTGAAAATATTGTCTTGTTGGGGAAAGTGCGGTGGTGCTTCGTCCCTTCCCTTTCTGGTTTTGTCAGGTCGCGCCTTCCACTTCTGTTGTCCTTCGCCTGTCACTTACTTCACTTTTACCTCTCTCCATCTCATCACTCAACTTTCCACCGGTGTCTGTGCGACGTGTCCACAACGCCACGTTTAAGAGACCACCGCCTGACGGTGCGGCGTGCAAAAAACTCCTGTTCTAAAACTTCCACGCTGATTTTACATGTAGGATGCTCCGGCGAAGAGTTGTATGTGAGCAAGAAACAAAAGCTCGGTAGCGAGACCTTACAGTACGGTTTGAGCCCATCAAGGGTTTCATTGGGACAGATTGGGAAGGATGGGTTGAAAATCAACAGCGAAGCACGATTGCGCGCTCTAGATGAGATAGGACTTGCTGCGGAAGAGAGGACACTCGTTTCAAAAGAGAAAATCCTCGCAGAGGAAAGCATCGCCCTGGAAAAGAAAAAGCTCGCAATTGAAAAAGAGGGGCATGCTCTGGAAAAGAGGAAGCTCGTCCTGGGAAATGAAAGGCTCGCCCTGGAAAAGAAGAAGCTCGCGGTGGATGATGAGAAAACCCCCCCGAGTCCGGCGTCTACAGTTTCAATGTGAGGACTTAAATGGAGATTTATGGCATGTGAATGCTTGCGAGGTTCCAAAAGCTACCAGAAATGAGACGGATGGAAACTACCACCCCGAAGTCAACGCCTCACCGAAAGCTTACACAAAGATAATACAGTTGCTTGGCCTTTAAGAAGAGAATCAACAAAAATCAGTTTGCGATTTTTGTTGATTCTCTAGCTTACTCTATACCATGTACGCTTTTATACAGAATGCACCTAACTACAAGAAGATGGGATCACCATTTGCTTTCTAGATCATAAAGGGTCGCTTCGACTAATATTTTTTTACTACAGCTTATTACACTTCATACATACCACAACAGCACATGTAGCGTTAGCAACAAATAACATTTCAACAATCCAATCTCACCCGTTTCTATCTTGCTAAGGGTGTGACACGTGAAAAACCTTGTCCCTGAAACTCCGTTTTAAAAGGGAGTTTGTTCTCTCTTTCCCAATACTTCACAGCCCCTTCCCCTATCATGAGTCTTGTCACTAACAATATTGTATTTTCCATCTATACCCAATCTATCAATCATATCTCATCACCATAACCAACCACTGCTATCCCCACCTCTCCCTCTCTCTACACAACCCTCAAGGATACGTCCCCCGTCCGGGCTGGCTCTCAAAGAAATTCTCCGGCACCTCCCACCCAGGCACTTCCTTCTGCAGCGCCAACTTCACATCATGAATAATATCATATCCAAAATTAAACTCAAAGAACTCCTCCGGGTTTTCTATCCACACGTTAGCTCACCCCTCTCGTTCTTTCAAACCCAGCACACACACGCGCAAAACCGGGAATGGGGATGGGAATGGGAAAATCAAGATTATACGTACTAGGCACTTTATCAGCATCCATATACTTCCCCGCCGCCTCGCGAATCTTCTCGGGCTCATCCTGCCCTGCGTTGCTGAAGTGCTGGATGGCGCTGGCGCGGTTGAGACGTAGACCTTCGTAGAGAGCTAGGCGCGATTGGACGGTCTCAGGGGTGGCGCCTGTGAGGAGGAGGCCGAGTGCAAGACCGTCTTCGATTGCTTGGGCGCCTCCTTGGCCTTGGTCTGGGGGGTGTTAGTTGGACGGGTTTTTTTTTGGATGTGACGTGAGAAATTCAGGAGGGGATGTGG
>LNAU01000162.1:0-85966 GCA_001630575.1 Pseudogymnoascus sp. 04NY16 | reverse complement strand
CACAATCACACGCCGCCTGACAAACCCCCACAATCTCCGCTCCACTGTACCCCTCACACCTCTCCGCCAACCACGCAACCTCCACGTCAGTCTCCCAATCCATCTTCCTCCTCCTCCCTTCTAGAATCTCCACCCGCCCTTCTAAATCCGGCGGCGCTACGTAGAGCAGCTCATCGAACCGTCCCGGTCGCAAGAGCGCTACATCTAACGCCTCTGGCTTGTTCGTCGCTGCTAAAACCATTACACCCTTGAGCGTCTCAATCCCATCCATCTCATTCAACAACGTCGTCAACACATTCACGCCCCCTCCCCCCCTCCCCTCCCTCTTCCCTCCAATCGCCTCCACCTCGTCAAAAAACACAATACTCGGCGCCGCGCCCCTAGCTCTCGCAAAAACCTCCCGCACAGCCCTCTCAGACTCACCAACATACATATTCAACAGCTCCGCCCCCTTCACGGCGAAGAAATTAAATCCCGCCTCCGTCGCTACCGCAGCCGCTGAGAGCGTCTTACTGCACCCCGGCGGACCGTACAGAAGGAGTCCTTTCTTAGGAGCAGCGCCAAGACGCGCAAGGAGAGCAGGGTGGCGGAGAGGTGTCTCGACGGCGCGGCGGAGAGCGCGTTTGAGGGCGTGTTGGCCGCCGATGTCGGACCAGTGGACCTTTGGAGGGCGGAGGGTGATGTCGTGCATGGCTGTTGGGCGGACGGAGAGGAGCGCGAGGTCGAGGTCGGGTTGTGTGAGGGAGGGGGTGGGTGGGGTGGTAGATGAGGGAACTGGGGTATCGAGTGGCGTAGAGGGAGCGGCGACTATGATGGCGTCGGTGGTTGGAAGCTCGAGTTGCCCCGGAGGGGTGGCGGGGGTGGTTGAGGCGGCTTCTCCGCGTCGACGGTGACGTGCGAGGAAGCATGCGCGGTCGAGGAGTAGGGCGAGGTCCTCGGCTGTGTATGCGTGGGTTCGCTCGGCGAGGCGGTCTAAGAGTTTGATTTCTTCCTCCTCCTTCGGGCCGAGAGAACGCAGGATTTGTCTCCGTGCATCCGCATCAGGGATGGGGAGGAGGATATCCGTCGTGAATCTACCGCGCTTGCGCAGGGGGAGCGGAACAGCAGATGCGGATGCCGCAGCGGCGAGAACAACGACCTGCACAGCGTCGCTGCTGAGACGGGCCATCTCGTCGCTGAGAAGAGCAGTGATAGCAGGCTTGGGTGGGTCGGCGGCAGCGAGACCCTCTAGGTCGTCGAGGAGGATTATGCTTGGGGCGGTGAGGCGGGCATCCTTGAAGACCTCGCGGATAGCCTGTGTCTTTGCATCGGCGTCGATGCGGAAGACGCGGCCCCATCCGGTAGCAGCGACGCGCTCGAGGAGGAGCGTCTTTCCGCTGCCATGGGCGCCGTGGAGGAGGACGCCGCAAGCGCGCCTGCCCCAGGCTGGGGAGGTCTTAGCGACCGCCGAAAAGTCCGCGAGGACGTCGTTGAGTTTCTGCAGAGCGGAATCGATGCCTGCGATTCCTGAGACGTGGAGGGTAGGGCGGGGACCGGTGGTGGGGCGCTCGAGGGCGGCGGCTTGCTCGTCGATGATCTGGACGCGGGAGGTGGGGGAGAAGTGGGCGATTTTGTTGGGGAGGGGGCGTCCGGAGAGGAGGAAGGACTCGACTATGAAGGAGCGGCGGCCTTTGAGGGTGATTTCATATAACATGTCTGTGAAGATTGATTCGGCGCGGACTGTATCATATTAGCAAAGATGGTAATATAGAGCGCCACGGGACAATACATACCCAGTTTATCCTCTAAATACCACTCCCAATGAGCTCTATCCTTCTCCTCCAGTGCCGTACCTCCACTCACATCCCTCAAAACCACAATATCCGCCGTAACCAGCGGTCCAGCAGGCGCAACCGCAATCCGATCCTCCAACCGGAACCCGCAGTGATCCTGAAAACTCTTAAACATCTGCATCACATTCCGATTTATCTTCTGCGCGCTCGGCCACGCAATAGCCTCCCGCCTTGAATCCGCATCCTCAACCTTCCATACCGAACAGGGCTGTCCTGCCTCCAACCTCAGCTCGAGGAGGGTGTCCATGGAGAGGAAGACACGTGACACATCTTTGCGATCTGAGCGCTCTACGTTTGGCAGCGTGCGGATCTTAACCTCAGCGCATCTTTGCGCATTCTGGAGGTCAGTCATTATATCAGAGATGTCTTTGTCTGTGTTTCTCTGTTATTCTGAAGCTCTCCAGTGCTGCAGTTGTGCTTGAGAAAGGCGTTGTCGTTGCGGAATTCTCATTCGCCAATTTTTTTGTAGTGCACTTCTTCCTATCGACGCTTATCGCCGAGAGAAGCCTCGAAGGAAGCTCAACATCCACTTAACCACCCTACGTAACGAACGGCGACGACTCGACTCGACTCGACGCACCACGCCCTGTGACCGGTCGAATCGCAGTCACCATCTGCGAGCTGGTCGAAGCTAATGCTGCTGACTCGGCCGCGACACTCGCAATGCCTGTCACCGACATGGGCCGCTCGGCGGTTCCTGGCCGCGGCGCGGCTGCAGTGTTATAGCACCGACGGCCAGTCGAATCCTCCGAACATACGACGCATTGATTTGGCGCAGAAGGGAGAGGGCTCAGGGGTCAGTGCGGCGCTTGGAGATGGAGGTTTACATAGAGAAGGTGGGAGGGTGCGCGATGGGGCGCAGAGGCTTGCACGACGGCCACCGCCTAAGTTCAGGAGGAAGGAGGGAGTGGCTGGTGGAGATGGGATAGGAGCTGAACTCAAGGAGCTTGGAAGTGCCTTGAGAGATGCAAGCCTGGTCGATTCCCCAGCACCCAACCCCCCAGTGACGAATACCAAAACCCTACGAGCGAACGAAAAACCGAATACAATCCTCGAAGAGCTCTTCCCAGAATACAAAGAAGCTCTCTCAAGCACCAACAACACCACTCCCAAACCCTCCACAGACGACCTCCCCAAACTCGACCCAAGCACCCTCGGCCTCCCCCCATCCACCTCCTGGAAGCCCCTCAACACCCCCAAACCCGACCGCCCCTTCCTCCACCCCGACCACCAACCTCCGACCTCCCCCTCTCTCGACCCGCACACCCTCCGCCAACGCCTCGCCGCCACCGTCCTCGTCATCTCCAGCACTTCCCGCCACCTCGCCCTGAGCGACTTCATCCGCCTCTCCCCGCGCGGCTCCCACATCGAGGGCTGGACCTCAGGGATTCAGCGCGTGATTCCTGGCCGCGACCCAACGACGTTGGCAAGGCAATCGCATTACTTCGTCCTCTTCTCAACTGCAGCGGCGGCGCAGGCATATAAGGACAATATCGCGCGACTGCATTATCTGAGCCGCAAATGGACGCCGACGTGCGCGACAAGCAGGATGGCGCCGGTGCCAGGGGTGCTGGTTGATGGGGAAGATGTGGCTGCGCTCGTGAGCGCGTTTACGATTGTGCCGAGCAGCCAGAAGTTACTGTTTAGTAAGGTGGTAAAGAAGCCGTATCGGCCGGCTGTGGCGAGGATGATTGAGACGGGGGGGTATCATCCGCTTATTACGCCGGAGGCGGGTCGGCAGGGGGAGAATCTGGTGTTGGTGGGCTTGGATCGGGGGAAGATGAATGCGTTTGAACTCGGATTGGCGATTGGACTAGATGGGAAGGAGAGGAATTTGCAGTGGAGACTGGAAGGGGGGAAGGAAGATATTGTATTGCTAGGGTCGAAGAGCGATCCCAAGGTTGCGCAGGGAGAGCAGGATGAGGATGAGGAGGAGGGATGGGATAGCGAGAGTGGGGAGAGGCAGCGCGAACTGAAGAAGGGTAAGGGGTTTAGGGGGCCGCCGAGGTTTATTGTCAAGTTTAAGGATAGTGCTGAGGCGCGACGGTTTGTGCGCGCGTGGCACTCACGGATACTGGAGGGGGAGGCGCTGGAGCGTCTTGCGAAGGCGGGAGTGGGAGAGCAGGCCCAGGTCAGCGCGGAGGTGCTGTGGTAGGGTGGCTGCGTGGGAGATACTGTATATATGTATGATATGAGGAGTGTATATGTAGAAAAGGCATAAGATCAATAAAACGTATAATAATCACCAGCCACACATATGTTGTGGATTCAGGAGACGCTGTGGTTGAGTACGTACCATACATCACAATGTGCTACTGCCAAGTGCCGGCAGCCATTTCCTTGGAACATGCTTGTTATTTTAGATTCTGACCCAACCACAAAGCCGTTTTAACCGTGCTCAAACGTCAGATCGGCCATTTCCTGTTAATTGTGGCGCTTTTACGCCATAAGTATAGTTTACTATAGTATGGACCAGGGAGCTTTCTCTGATCAACAACAAACATGACGTCACATATAAAAAAGAGTGAGAGGAGTCTGGACCCTGAGAGGTGGAGGGAAGAGGGACAGCGCCAGGGACGAGGGCATGAGGGCATCAAGCTTGGTTTTGCTATGGATATAGGTCATATTTATTGGCGGTAGGTGGTATAAAGGTAGGCTGGTCTGCTTTCTTTGCGTGGTGGTCTTGTTCTCTGGATTTGAAGCGTCAGAAAGGTATATATACAGCTCCAGACGGAACGATAACTACAACTACCACTACTACTGCCGTTCAAGCTCTGTACCATAATCAAAATGGGCATCTTCACTCGTCGGCGGGAAGAGCCTGTTCCCGGCCAGGCAGCTCCCGTTGAGACCACCACCGAGACCAAGCAGCCTACCCAACGACGAGGCCTGTTTGGAAACTTTGGCAACCGCCAAACCAAAGGAAATCATGAGCCCTATGTCCTCGCCTACTCTCGCAGACCAACATTCGGACAGTGGCTCAAATGCACATGGCTTGATATCCTCACCATGGCTATCATGGGCGCCATTGGCCTCGGGGTAAGTGACTATATCTCCATCCTATAACAACTACTGACCCCGTCCAGGTCTACGAAGCCCACCCAGCGCCGACTCGATCCTTCCCCATTGAATTTCGCGACGGCGAGATCGTCTATCCCGAATTCTCCTACCCCCTCCGGAAGAACATAATCCCCATTTACGCCGCCGCGCTGATGGCGGCCCTGATTCCAATCTTTATCATCCTCTGCATGCAAGTCCGCATCCGCTCCTTCTGGGACGTCAACAACGCCATCATCGGGCTCCTCTACTCCCTCATCTCCGCCGCCGTCTTCCAAGTCTTCTTGAAGTGGCTAATCGGCGGCCTCCGCCCCCACTTCCTCGCTGTCTGCAAGCCCCAGATCCCGGAAGGCACCAACACCGGCACGGGCTACAAGCAGATCATGTACACAGACGCCATCTGTACCGGCGACCGCGACCAGATCGACGACAGTCTCGAGTCCTTCCCGTCTGGTCACTCCACGGCCGCCTTCGCGGGCTTCATCTTCCTCTACCTCTACCTCAACGCCAAGCTCAAGGTCTTCGCCAACCACCACCCCGCGATGTGGAAATTAATCGCCATCTACGCCCCCGTCCTTGCCGCGACCCTCATCGCCGGCTCCCTCACCATCGACGAGTTCCACAACTGGTATGACTGCGTCGCCGGCGCGATTATCGGGACTATATTCGCCTTCAGCTCGTACAGAATGGTGTATGCGTCCGTCTGGGATTTCAGATTCAACCACATCCCGCTGAACCGCAACGTGCCTTTCGGATACGGGGCGGGCGAGATGGAAGGCGGCGAAGCTGTGTTCACGCGCAAGGTGGGCTGGGGAGTTGAGGGCGCGGGGATGGGAGGTGCGCCGTTTGATGCCTCTGCGCTTGGGGGGATGGGGATGGGAGGTGGACTTGCGGGAAGGCACCCGCAAGGCGGGGTGATGACAGGGGGATATGCGCATAATGGGCATAATGGAGTCATGGGTGGGAACCATGCCGGTGGTGTGATGGGACATACCCAGCATGGCGTTCCTGGTGCTCACACAGGCCACAATGGTGTCCCGGGTGCTCGCGTTGCGGAGCCTTCTATTGCGCGCCGCCCAGTTGGGGATAGCATTGTTTGACTGGGTCTATCTTATTTTAACCAAGTTTCGCACGCGGATACCTTATGAGTAAGTAATAAAGAAGTGTGGATGATTGGGGGCGAGTATTATTTATTAGCGTAGTTATTTCAATGTTAGATATCTAATTCGAAAACACATACATCATACCTATTCATTTCCCAAAAATAAGTACTCGTAGTCTCAAAACTTGACAGCTGCAACTGGTGTACTACTCGCGACTAATCCAATCATCGAGTTTGGCGCTCGATTATATTTAGGTGGATATCCAACAAGGCTTGCGCGCTGGCATGCATTGGCCGCATATAACGTGACCACCCACAACTATCGACTCACAAAGTGAGAATCTGCCTGGCCGCAATGTTGGAGATGGCCATGGGGAAGACCTCACCGCTACGTCGGTGTAGATATCTCTTTGGACGTCATTTGAAATTAGGTCCTGGTTTGTGAGTAGAGATGCAATAGCTTTGATGAAGCGTACCCAGGACAGCAGGAGTTTTTACATTTCCACCACTTTAAGCGCACCGATTCCAAGGTTCCCACTACCACGACTCCTTGACGCCCCTTCAGCCCCCACTACCCACCTGCCATCCCGTCCCCATGGTTTGTAACCCTGTTTCGAAAATGCGGCCTCATGCAGCCTTGCATACTCGCAGAACCTGCAATGAGGGCATGATGCCTTCATAGGCCGTGGCATGCTATGATGATGGTATACCAGGCAGCTGCATTGCATTGCAGATGGGAGTCACCTATTACCAGCCTCATAGTGGCGCGGAGGAGCGCGGGTGGTTCGTAGAGATGCAGCCGTTCTGACGCGCCTTGGCGCGCTGGAGAGTGTGTAAACGGGGATGGGGGATGTTTATAACTCCTTCTGGTTCCCTCGTCGGGGGAGGGGGGTTTATGGAGGTTCAAGTCGTTGATATTTTCCTCTGTGCCTTTCTTAACCTATCATATTTCAGTTTTGTTGATTCACGCTCACGGCACACGCTTCAGACTAGATATTGCAAAAGACGAACGTCAGTCATGGGAAAATGTCGGTCGAGAGGCTGCCCGGATGATATATGTGAAAACAGTACATTTTGCAACATGCGCAAGTCTCCCGGTGTGGATGCCACTCTCCCACTTATCTTGCATTCGAACATTTCCTCCAGTGCAACTCAGAGCTATCTCGATGTTAATACGTCGCACAGATACGTGCTCATATTGGCCAACATGCAACAACCCGACATTTCCGGGTGGCCCCTATTGCCCGACCCGTAAGTTTTTCCTCAAGTTGCGAGCTAGATGATGATAGATTACTGATTCTCATTTTATCAGATGGATGCCTACTTCCGAATGGAACGCTTCACTGCGGTGGCCCTATTTGGGCGCCTGGGATGCCAAGTTGTAAAGCCCGTAAGTTTCCCTGGGTCATTTGTTGGGCCGTGCTAAAGTGCTGACCACTATATCCTCGACACAGATCAGTGCACAGTTACTTTGACGACTGGAGGAACCTGCCCTAATAAAGTTTATGGTTTTGGGTTTATCCTTTGCCAGGGCCGTGAGTCTATAATATCACAAGCTATGAGTTACATTTACTGTATCAATTTCTAACATTCTGAGATGCAGATTTGTGTAATGTAACTGTCTGCCGAAATACAAGATCAGATGGATCAGTTTTCTGCGTTGATCGTTAGTATTCCGGTTCTTTTCGGGTTAAATTTCATGTCACGTTACTGGAATTGGACGTGGAATATTAGCTAACGTTTCCAAACTTGTTATAGATACATGTAGTTCTACTGGGTGTGTTGAACTGACGGTTACGGAAGAAGATAAGTGCGACAAACGTAGGTTTTCCATGGCACTACTTGGGCTGTTCTGGTTACTAATTACTCTATACCAAACTAGACTACAGCGAGAGCTGCTGTGTAGTTATGTAAACGGCCGACATGACACGTAGCGGAATGAGTAAGTTGTCACAGGATCAAACCACCACCTTCTTTTTACTTTGCCAACCGGGGATAAATAGATCCCATATCCGCCTTCTAACGATGATGGGGACCCAACCGATTTCACAGGCAATTATAGCCAGAAAGTTGCAAAAATTCGCAAGGGAATCCCAGAAATGGGCATGAAGAAAGAGCAAGGAGACCACTGAGATGAAATGGAATAGAACACAAGCCCCGTGAATTTTTCACCGTCTGTCAAGAGGATGCGCAGGATGCAGGTTCTAAATTCTGTGCTGAGAATGCGGAATTATGATAGCGATAATATTTGCAACAAGTTTCCGAAGGAATGGATAGCCAGGCAGGTGTGTGTTTATGCCTGGGATTAGAATGGCAGTGTTTTTAAGAAACATTCATGTCTATTTGTATTGTTATGATGGAAATTTTTGTTCTCAGTCAACTTAAATAAATTATAGTTATTTGTTACAGTTGTTAATTCGAAATAAAATAGATCCAATTATTGTCTGATTCAAAGTTCAAACATGATTATTATGTGGCCGAATTTTTATTATATTTATGGTACAAATTCCGAGAAAGCAGCCTGATGGCATAAACTCTGTGGTTGGACACGTAAATCATGGTTCCTTTGAGGTGTAGGCCAGCACCAGTGATTCCAGCTCAAATATGAGTAACCAGGGCATTGTGAGTTAGGAAATCTAGCCTTGTGGGGTCTATTCTGTGGCCGCCTGTTTTGCCTGATATGCACAGCCCTTCGACAACTGTTCAAAGGAGGCATCTGATCACTCAGCGCTGTAATCAACAAGCCAGCCATTCATAAATAAAGAGATAAGTCTTATCATCTTAAATAGTTGCTATAGATTCTCGGCGAAGGCGGTCCCTCTTCAGACATTGGGCGACACGAGTATTTGTTAGTTGTTGTAAACGCCAATAGTGTTGCTAGCGACGGAAAAAAACCCAACAAATATCACACCATCAGAAACATGAGCAATAAAAGCCGAGTATTCGTCTCAATTCACTATCGTGGCGTCCTTTCGCTCGGAGAAAACAGACAGCAACTGGGCTACGCCGCATACCATTGGGGGATTCTCATCTCACCAAAAGTCTACAAGGAACCTGATTGCTACTCATCCGATGTCAGTGATGCAGCCAGGCCAGATCCAGAAACCAGGATTGATCTTAATCCAAACCATGAATGGATTTTTCGGAGCAACCCTACCATTAGTGGCAGCTTACTCGACTTGATTATGATTGGAACGATTCCGAATGGGGTTGACATATCAGAAATTCGAACACGCCTTCAGTCGATCCCAGTCCCTCAAAAAAATGTCATACCGGAGCAGAACTGTGTTACGTGGGTGATGTCTGCTATTAAGACTCTACAGAAAAATGGATTTGCTGAACTGTTTGAGATAAATAAGTTCATGGACGCTGGAATCGAGTTTGCTGATGAAACTTTGGCGGATAAAAGTGACACTCCCGCAACGGTTGCAAAAATGAACTATACAGGTCGAAAGATGTGAGATGGTGCCAGGTTGGTTTTTTTATTGAGCTATGGAAGCTCTATATTGTGATTTTCATAGTTTCCCTCCCGCCAGCAATCCACGTCAGCGCCTCAAGAACGGGAGTTAAGCCACCAACTCCATTGTAAAAAGCGAGAGATCTCAATAGCTAGGAAACAATTAGATACTGAATATAATTCATTATTATTGTCATGCACGTACATATTTAGCAAGGGCTAGGGTTGTAACCGCAAGTCCCATCAGTGCAGTCCCAGCACAGCTTCTCACCTTCCCAGCAGATGCCGCAGTTGTCCTGGCGTTTCTCCGCCTCAGCTTGGATGGCGGGTGCCGCGACGGCAACGGCGAGGAGGGCGGCAAATACGAGGGTGAGCTTCATGTTGACAGTGACGGTTATGTTTGTTATTGGAAATATGCCTTTTGCGGTATAAGAGTTCGGGATGGAGAAAGGGTGTGGGAAGAGGGGTTTATATACTGGGTTGACTTTACATAATTTATAGCTGGTTCCCCACATCTATTCCTTAAACATAGAGTTAAATGGTGGCGGTTATAGGCTTACTTGCATGAAATCCTATATAGCGGGAATCCTCCTTGGCGAGAATCCTACGAGGGCCCCTTGAGGTTGGATAGGCCCGAATCACTCACCCCTAACTGCCTATTTCGTAACACGTGTACCATACGACGAAGGGTGCTCGTTGCTGCAACTGGTCGCATGTCATGTGGAATGCACTTTTGTTCTATGCAATGCTAGTAATATGGCTGTAAATGCCGGTATGGGCATATAGTGCAACCACATGAGAAGTCAGATCTCATCAGCAGGTTGCCCTACGGACACATTTTTTGTTCTTCACATGGCCGTTCCTCACACAAGTTCATTTCTTGTATTTGAAATCCAATCCGTCGTAGATGACGTGGGAGCTAACAATGTTGTGAGAATGCGCTCCAGCTATCATATGTGATTAGCGCACGCCGCCAAGCACGGGCACTGTAATTAGGGAGCTGGAGGCGCGAAGGAAGGCGGGGAAAAGAGGGGCGAAAGCTTCGCATTGGCGATATGTAGCGTAACCTACTCTAGCGCCTTTAGCGTAGGGATGGCGCTCTCAGCGTTTGAAGGATTTTATGAGTAATTCTGGGCTGCAATGGGGACATATTCTCGTTGTTTTAAGACTTGTCTGATTGAACTCAACAGTAAAAAGCAAAACACCCATCCGTCTTAATCCTTCTTTGCCAGATTATTATAAACCCACTTCAGCTCGTCAACGATCAGTTCCGGCTCAAGGAGCTGAATATTATGCCCACTGTCCGTTGCATCTCGAAAGTTATGCACACTTGAAAGACCCAGTATCTCTTTGGCACGCATAGTCGAAGTCTCTCTCCAGAATTCCACAATATCTCGAAACCCCTGACGGTCACTTTCAGATCCATTGCCCGCCTCAATACCAGCTTCATACAGCCGCTGAAAATCTCGAGCTGTGTTGGCGTGGATAACACTGACAGGCCTGTTTCCTAAAGCTTGGTTTTGAAGCTGCTTCTTTGCTGCCAGAACTGAGGAATCTCCTTTTGCGCCTGCCTCCTCCGCCTTCGAAGTGATCGCGGTCGAAGGTTTTCCTTGTACATCCAACACGGTTTGAAATTCTTCTTTCGAGAGTGGGGTATTTGCTTTGATACCCGCAATCTCGTAGTAATCAATGCCAGTTAACATGGCTTCGAATCCTGGTGAAGGGAAGTCCTCGTGACCCGTAAACGTATTCTCCTGGTTCCCATCGACGAATACCATTCCCGCAACATCATTGGGGCGTAAATGCAGAAACTCTCTTGCTGTAATACCGCCTCGAGAATGACACAGTATAACATATGGTGATTCTATGCCTGCATTTTTGAGGAGGGTGTCGAGCTCGTTGGCTATAGAGACGGCGCTGATAGCTTTTGGAGCATTGGCTGGTCCTTCGCTTTTCCCCAATCCCGATCGATCGTAAAACAAGACCCGTGAAAATGGTTCAATAAGTCGTCGTACAGCCACCCATTCGTCGATGGTACTCCCAAGGCCTGTCATCAACACGACGATTGGTTCGCCTTCTCGTCGGTCGGGACCCGACACTGCCATGTAGAGACTGTGAGAACCTATTGATACGAGACCCGATTTTTCGCCTCTGTTCCAGTCCTGACTAGACGCTTGAGCCATCTTGATTATATTATAGATAATAGTTCGCGAATAATTGATGGATTCCTCGTATAATTGATGGATTGAAGATGTGAGTATTCTTGAGAAAGTTCGTCTGGAAGTCGCGATTGCTGGTGGATAAGAAATACTAGGTAACTTATCATATCAGCACTTACTCCACTACCCGCTTCTTTCGGCAGGTTGGGGGTTTCCGCTTTCGGTTTTTTTTGCTTGTGGCTATTTATATATCTGTTTTTATATTGGTTCTTGGATTTAGATTATTCTATATATCCTGTGGTTTCGCTTTTTGTTCGCCCGTTTGATATTATCCTCTATCGTACAATTCCCATCTATAACCTTGCTTTCTCTGCCCCCTCCGCCTCCATCCTCCCCACCCACTTCCCTATAACCCCTACTAACCTCTCCACCTCCTCGAAACTATTCCCCGCATGCAAACAAACTCTTACCCTCTCTCCTCCTACCGGAACAGTTGGCGCCACAATAGCGCGCACCATAAACCCTGCCGCCTGGCACTCCCTCGCCAAGTCGCGCGGTCGCGGCGTGAGCAATGAGAAAATAGGGGATTCAGGACAGAGGTGTGGGATGCGCAGAAGGGGGTGCGATGGCGATAGTGAGAGGGCAAGGAGGCGTGTGTGAAGGTGCGATACTAACGCCCACATATGTGCCGCAGGCTGGATATGTGTAAGTAAGGGAGGAAAAAAGCAAGGAGTGCAACATACAGCGACACTTCCACCATCTATCATGAGATCATAAACGGTGCGGATAGCTACGAGTGAAGGGTAGGACATGAAAGTCGTGTAGATGAGCGGGCGCGCATAGTTAATCAGATACTCCCGCGTCAGCGGCGAGCAGAGCATAATCGCTTCACACCATCATCAGCTCAGCGAACACCAGTCAACCAGTGGGGCATGAGCATACCTCCATTACACGCCAGCGCCTTCCCGAACGTATGCAGGCGCGCAAATACCCGCCGTTCGAGGCCAAGACTACACACCACCCCGCGCCCGTTCTCGCCATATAGGCCAGTCGAATGCGCCTCATCCACGGTGATCTTACCGTTTCCCAGGGGTAGCAGCTTCTCTACAGCTTCCACAATTGCAGCAAGCGGCGCTAGGTCGCCATCCATACTATACAGACTCTCCACCGCGATAAAAACACTCCGTTTTCCCGTCCTTACGAGCGCATCTCCCGCCAGGACCCCCTCAAGCACGTGCTTCAGATCCTCGACGTCGTTGTGCCGGAAGGACAGGCGGGCTCCAGCACGTGAGAGACGCATCCCTTCGTGCACGCTGGCGTGAATGGCAGCGTCATAGACGACTACGTCGCCCGGCTGGGGCACACATGCGAAGAAGCCCGCATTGGCATCGAAGCCGGCGTTGAAAAGGCATCCGGCCTCGGCGCCGTGGAATGAGGCGATATCGGACTCGAGGGTCTCCGCGTAGGCGCTATTCCCGTCGAGGAGGCGGGAACCGCCGCTACCAAGGCGTTGGGGTGAGGAGTTGAGGTGGGCAAGGAAGGAGGCATGGAGACTTGGTAAGGATGAGAGGGAGAGGAAGTCGTTGGAGGAGAAGTCGGTGGAGGTGGGAGGGGAGAGGGTGAGGGCACGAAGGGAAGATTTGGCGGCGCGCTTGGAAAGGTTGAGGCGCATGGAGGTTGCGAGGGCGTCGGCTGGGGGGTCGGCCATGATGATTTAGGGGGAGGGACGGCGGACTTAGAGGGGAGAGAGGGAGGGGACGGGCTTCGGATGGATATGAGTAGCTATATGGATGTCGTTAGGTCTGGACCGCGGAGTGGGGAGTGGATAGAGGCCCATATTTTATATTTTAGACATCGTGGAGCGCCGTTCGTAGCCGAGCATTAGCCCTGTGAACCGACTTTAACGATAATAATGTGGATATACGGGAACTAGGGGTGGGTATAAGCATGTGTATGTAAGATATAAATCGCTGACTACAACAACAAAAAAGCGTTGGGGTTGAGTAAAATACGACCATCTCAACCAAAGCCAAAGTTATATTGCCCTGTAAAATATCTCGGCGGTTGATGGTTGGCGAGATCCCGACCCCTACGATTTGTTGTTCCTAGTAGCCGATCACAGGCGGCGACCACCGAACACCAACTAGCAGCATGCCCGCCTCTGGAATCACGGGATCTGTTCTGCGCCGCTCGCTGCGAGCATATCAGATCTATGGCGCGAATACCGGCGTGGGCAAGACGGTCATGTCGACTATCTTATGCGGTGCCCTACATCGCGCTTTCCCTCAGGAACCCGTCTGGTACCTGAAGCCGGTGTCGACGGGCCCGCTTGACGACGCCGATGACGGACACCTCGCGCGGTTCTCGCCGAGCACGAAGACAAAGACGTTATTTCAGTTCGGAGAGCCTGTGAGCCCGCATATTGCCGCGAGGGGCGCTACTGTGAGATGCCGAGATGAAGAATTTATGAGTCAGTGAATATCAACTTGCTAATCACTTTCTAGCCGCTCTCTGATTCGTCAATTCGGGAAAAGATTCAGGCGCACGTGACATCGTGTTCTCAGGATGGAAAGGGGACGCTGCTTGTCGAGACAGCTGGTGGGGTGCATTCTCCTACGCCGTCTGGGAGTTCACAGGCGGATTTATACAGGCCGCTACGCTTGCCCGTCTTATTAGTTGGTGACCATCGCCTTGGTGGCATCTCATCCTCCATATCGGCCTTCGAGTCCCTCCATATCAGGGGCTACGACCTCAACTCTGTTCTACTATTCGAGGATGAGCAGTATCAGAATCATGAGTACTTGCGCGACTACTTCGGCGAGCGTGGCATATCCGTGCTCTCGCTCCCCCCACCCCCACCACAGGAGAGCAGCAGAGAGATCGATCAAGCGCGCATGACAGACTACTATCTCGAAATGAGCGAGCGAAAATCCGTCATAGACATGGCAACCTCTCTCTCCACCTCTCACACCTCCCGCCTCGACAGGCTTGACTCCATGGCCGACAAAGCCCACAAACACATCTGGTACCCCTTCACCCAGCACCGCGGCATCACCCCCGAAAAACTTATGACCGTCGATTCCGCTCATGGCGATTTCTTTCAGACCGTCTCACCTCCATCCGCCGAGACCGTCTTGCAACCTACCCTCGACGGTTCCGCATCCTGGTGGACACAGGGCCTCGGACACGGTAACCCCGCTCTCTCCCTCGCTGCTGCCAACGCCGCTGGCCGCTACGGCCACGTGATGTTCGCATCAGCGATCCACGAGCCGGCTCTCGCGTTGGCGGAGCTACTCCTCGAAAACTTACAGAATCCGCGGATGCAGCGGGTGTTCTACTCCGACAATGGGAGCACAGGCGTCGAGGTAGCGGTCAAGATGGCGCTGACGGCCGCATCGGTGCGCTATGGATATGAGGATTCGCAAGAGGTGGGTGTGATTGGGCTGAAGGGCAGTTACCACGGAGACACGATTGGAGCGATGGATTGCTCCGAGCCGTCGACGTATAATGAGCGTGTGCATTGGTACCGTGGGCGTGGTCACTGGTTTGATTTCCCGCAGGTTAAGATGAAGGAGGGGGAGTGGGTGGTTGAGCCGCCTGAGGGGGGTGAGGGAGAGTTTGGGCCGGCGATGAGGTTTAAGTCGCTGGATGAGGTGTTTGATATGGAGGCTCGAGATGAGTCGCTTGCTGCGGAGACGTATAAGAAGCACATCCTCGAAACACTGGACAGGCTCGTACGCGTGGAAGGAAAGACTTTCGGCGCGCTTGTCATGGAGCCTATCATGCTCGGCGCAGGTGGCATGCTCCTTGTGTAAGTTCTCGTTAGCCCCTCCCTTTTCACACACCAACTAATCCTTCCTAGCGACCCCCTCTTCCAACGCACCCTCATAAACACCATCCGGGACTCACACTCCCTATTCTCCGCCTCCCCTGCCCCAACCGACCCAAACAACTGGACCGGTCTACCCATCCTCTTCGACGAAGTCTTCACAGGCATCACCCGCCTCGGCCCCTTCAGCCCATCCACCCTCCTTGGCACCCAACCCGACATCTCGGTGCACGCCAAGCTCTTAACCGGTGGACTTGTCCCACTCGCCGCCACAGTCGCGAGCGAAGCTATCTACGACGTCTTTCTAGGCGACGAGAAACGCGATGCCCTTCTACATGGACACAGCTACACAGCCCATGCCGTTGGGTGCGCAGTTGCCGAGGCATCGGTGAAGGAGTTGTTGCGGATTGAGGGCGGTGAGGAGTGGGAGGCATTCAGGGCACCGTGGGGGAAGACGAAGGTGGATAGTGCATCCGGTGGGAAGGACGGGGTGTGGAGTATGTGGTCCCCAACGTTCTTAGACAGTGTATCACGCCGTACAGAGGTAGAGAGTGTGGTTGCGCTTGGGTCTGTGCTTGCTATTAAGTTACGGGATGAGAACCCTGGTATGTCTTCCTTTCTGTTTTTCTTATTCTCCCATTTATATGCCTTAATTGGGAACATGCTTACATGCGTTTGCAGGGTACACGTCCACTGCAGCGATAGGGCTGCAATCTGCGCTCTCCCGCGTCGAGGGCGGGTTTGGGATCCACTCGCGCGTGCTGGGGAATGTATTCTATGTGATGGCGAGCCAAACCACAACGGTGGATGTTGTGAGGGGGATTGAGGAGCGTGTGATCCAAGCGCTGTAGACGTATTGAAATATTTAGATTTATCAAGAGGCGTGAGCCACGTACGTACTGATACGATACTGTGTCGGCGTTGCACGACCCGGTGTGATGGTCGGTCTTATTGTGATTCGTGCGAGCTGAAATCTAGGTGGAGCCTGCACGGGAGAGAAACGGGAACAATAAGCAAACGGTGACATGAGAATTCTCGTTGTTTATCCTATCATAAATATTGTGGTCTCCTCATCTATCCAAGATGTTATGTGGAGAAATGCCACAATGGGGTATAACTTTTCGTCAGAGGCCATAACTCGTGAGTGGGACTGCTGTGCTTGCTCGCTTGAATTGCAGATTAAAATCAAAGTGCAGATCAAAAACAACTTTTGGGTCGAAGGCGAAATGAAGGTGGCGTAGAGAGGTTGGTGTTGTACGTTCCCTCGTCTCGCACACCCTATATCGTTAGATGGGATTTGGCGCAAGGAAGACGTTTAGTTCGCAACGGGCCGGCAGAAAGCTTGTAAATGCCGTCCCTGAAAGTGTGGCAAGAAGCATTCCCTCCAGGTCAGATCATCGACGCTAAAAGGAAACGTGTTAGTTACACACTTCGGTTTTATGGATCATGTCTTACCTGGTCCCATCTAGCTCCAGATCAAAGCGTCGAAAGAGAGCGGCAAATACGAGGTACATCTCACAGTTTGCAAGACTATCATTACATTAGTGGTACATCCTGGAATAAGTCAAAGGTATACAGCGCCGAACTTACTTCTGTCCCATGCACATCCTCGGTCCCTTGGAGAACGCAACGAGCCACTTCTCGAGAGATGCCGAATCCTTGTTGAGCCAACGCTCGGGATCAAAGGTTTCGGGGTTCTTGAAGATTGCTTTGGAACTGTGGACGAAAGTACCGCTCATGCCCACAATGGTCTACGAAACGTCAACGATTGAATACTCGCCCAGGGAAAAGCGTGACTCACATTTGGAGGAATGTAGGCACCTGTGACGGTTGCGCCAGTGGCAGGAACCACGCGGAGTAAGGGAGAAGCGACGCCGGGGCTGATACGGAGGGATTCTTTGATCACAGCGGTCTTGCTTCGTTAGCCAGACAGATCAACAAAATAAGATAGAACGTTCTCACCAGGAATGGCAACTTCTCCAATTCCTCCAATTTGGGCGGTTCGTCAAGAACCGGCCAGGCGCTGTGCAACTCTTCCTTCAACCTGTCTACGTAACCAGGGGATCCGAGCAAGTGGAATGTCCCTAGCATGAGAGCGTTACCAGTCGTGTCAGCACCACCAAACATCAACGCCTGGGCCTCTTCGTACAGGCTACCTGCAGACGGAAGCGGTTCCCCCTTGCTGGCTTTGGTACTGAGCAGCTCATGGTAAATAATCCGATGTGGTGAATCTTTTAAGGCCTCGGGATTTTTCACAACCTCATTCACCTGTGCACCAAGCAGTTGCTGGAGGTGTATTAACCCCGCAGTCTGTGGGCTGGTGAGAACGCTAAGCCATGGTGGCATACCAAATACTGCTTTACGGATAAGGCTAAAGTGCTTAAACACGACGAATGCGGGCAGGGACGCCTCCATGGCTTCAATAATAGGGGCCTTGAAGTCTGGTTCAGCGAGGGCATCTACAGACTTTGCAAAGCAGAAGTAGGTGATGGTATCCATAGTGAAACACCGGAGCCCAAAGAAAAGATCGGACGATTTCCCAGCTGCGTTGTTAATAGCGAGGATTTTGCATAATCGGTCAACCTGCATGAAAATTAGTCTCTAATAAGCTATCGATGTTAATAACGTGGTGAGAGAGGTCGTACATTGCCCTGCACCAGGCCCTGGAGTTCACAGATAGCTCGACGTGAGAACAGGGGGGCCATGATATCCTTCCGCTGTTTGGATTCCGCATATGTCAGAAATCCAAACGACGAGCGGTCCTCTCCAAAGCTATGATAGAGGTCCGCCTCCTTATTCCATCGATTATTATTGCTGTATATCTCACTATATGCGGCTGGATCTGAGAAGTGGAGCTAGAATGCCGTTAGAACAGGTACCCACAAGGGACATGACTCGTGTGAATCCGGGGAAGGGTTCCAATCTCTTGGCGCCAGTTATGGAAATGCAAATAAATGAAACACAAATAAGGAAGCAAGGGAAAGCGTAAGACACGAAAAAGAGAAGCCGTGTACCTCGTTGGGACCAACACGAACGATTTTGCCTTAATTGCCAGTCAGCCAGCATCCCAGCAGCACCAGGCAAGCCCACGATCCATTCCCTACCTACCATACTTGGTATGCAACTCCTGGAGCACATCAATCCAAGATCTGCCAAGATAAAGCTCCTGATATGTCTTGTACCAGGCTGTAAAGGCTGCAGCCTTTGGGCCTGGAAAGGCAGCGAGTGGGTGGAAAAACAGATTGGACAGGCCAGTGACAGCTCTCTGGATCAGCCAGGCTGAAACCAGTCCAATAACGACGACCGCCACTTTGCCTGGGATGTCTAACCCGGACATGATGAGTGGAATACCGAGAATACCGAGAGGTGAGCTCAAAGCTGTGTGATGAGTGTGATCAGTGCGATCAGTGTGATATGTGATATAAGGTGGATATATTTGTGATTGGTGTTATTGCACGGTGTGTGACTGGTAGTGGGATCCCTTGCGTTGGGACCACACCACGAGTCGATCGGACTTAGTTCTTAAGCGAGATATTGGGTACGACCTCAAAGAAAGGTCACAATTATATCTCTGCTCATCCAGTACTGACCTTCCCCGACGTCTCCGAATATATTTGCGATCACAGTCGTCAACGTCATGGTCGAGGATTCCATCGGAACGTCGATCACGGCGGCCGAATCCACGCCACCAACAGCCACGGCTTCGATAGACCCTGAGCTAGCTACGGGTAAGCTACCGGAACCTTCTTTCGAGACAATAAATAGCGCTGCGCCTCCTGTGGAGCACCAACCAGGCCGTCCGTCGTCATATCAAGGAGCACCATCCCCTCAGCCATCAGTAGGATCAGATGAAGAGATCACCATCGACGATATATTCGAAGAAGATGGCGATTCTGCCTACGACAGCGGTTCTCTCCAGAGCGATACAACATCGCTGCTTTCGCATATCACAAAGTACCGATACGAGAATAACCGGCGGTACCATGCATACAAAGACGGGGAGTATTGGGGTCCAAACGACGAGCAGCAGAGTAACCAGCTCGATATTGCGCATCACCTGTTCCTGTTGACAATGGGCGACAGGCTATTCCTCGCGCCCATTGGCGACAATCCCCAAAATGTCCTCGACATTGGCACAGGCACCGGTATCTGGGCCATGGATTTCGCAGATCAATACCCCTCCGCACGGGTGACTGGGTTCGACCTCTCGCCCATACAGCCGCAGTGGGTGGCGCCGAACTTGCGCTTCGAGATCAATGATGCCTGCGATCCGGATTGGGGTTACTCGAAGAATTCGTTCGACTTCATTCACGTCCGCGCTATGTATGGAAGTGTTGCGGATTGGCCGGCATTCTACCAGCAGGTTCTAGAGTGAACAGCAGCCCTTCTTCCTGTTATAGCTTCATGTGCTGACATGATATAGCAACCTTGTCCCTGGAGGCTGGTATCAGCAGCTTGAGATGTCCGTGGTTCTGAAGTCAGATGATGGTAGCGTCAAGGAAGGCAGCATCTTTGACCAGTGGGGCAAGGTATCACTTGAGGCTGGCGACAAGTTTGGGAAGGATCTCAGGATTCACGAGCAGATCAAAGGATATGTTACAGATGCTGGCTTCGTAGATATTGTCGAGACAGTATACAGGTATCCTGTTGGACCGTGGGCTAAAGACCCGTTCACAAAGAGTGTCGGGGAATGGAATCGCATACATTGGCAGGAGGGTATCGAGGGCTGGTCAATGGCCTTGTTGACGAGAGTACTAAACGTTAGTCTCCACACCTACATTATCATGCAACTAAAAGCTTACCGTGTGTCTGCAGTGGTCGTATACTGAAGTACAAGCATACCTCGGGAAGATGAGAGAGGCGCTGAAGGACAACAGCATCCATGCGTACCATATTGTGTAAGTTTTGTCTCTAATTTTATCCTTCCAGCTCCGGCTAAGGTGCACGACCGATACTTGGTGTTTGGTTGCTGACAGTGGCACGAAGAAACGTCGTATACGGACGGAAACCGCCGAGATGAGGCGATACAAAGCGCACAGACACAAGCACAGGCAGCTGAACTCATCACCAAGAAGTGAAATCCGCTGGTATCACAGAACAGAGGAAATAGAGCGAGAGCGGCACAAGTCACGATTCAACGAAACATTTCGGTTGAGGGTAGGTTGGTTGATTACGGGCATGTACTATATACCACGGGCCGGTCTTGAACCCATATCGAATGCCTGTTAACGGCTCTCTTTATTCATTGTGGGTTAGGCGCCCATGACGGAGTTGGGGGATCCAACGAGGAAAGACATCGCCCAGCTTCGAGACTGTGCGACTTTATGAGATACCACAGAGGCGACTCTGGGCAGGCATTTTTATTGCCTGCCTTAATTATGTCGAGGATTGCACATCTGATCGCTTCTACCAGGCGTCGGATAATCTCTGCTCGGAATGTAAGAGATTTAGTAGGTACGATGGTCTGTCTTCATATAGAATGTCTGCCACAGGGCTAGCCTTCCTGTATTAATGCAAAAACCATTGACAGAACCACATTCAAGTCTTTCGTAGTGGCATCCTCAGCTACATTCCCTGTGCAGACAGCAAACGCTCCCATTGCGCCCATTCGTTCGGTTCCAAATCAAAAGACAGGATGCTTGAGAAATCATAAGACTCAATAGGCTCGAATCCAGCGCTATAGTTCCCGTCATGCCTCTGAGATTGGGGTTTGTCATTACCAACAGAGCTCCCCATTGCTCCCTCGAGGTTTTTGACGGCCTCAGGCTTCGATGAAGATCCAGCAGGTGTTCGACAGCGACGAAGCGCTTCAATATAATATGGCGTCGGTGGTTCCGGAATCCCCTCCGCATTCCTCGCCGCGACGCAGTCATCCCATACCTGCAGAGTCCAGTTACCCAGCGCAGCATACAGCGCCTCTGTGGCCTGAGCAAAAATCAGTGGATAATTTTCGAAAGCTTCGCCTATCAGCTTCCAGGCACGATCGACATCCGGCCCTATCTTGCGGTTGCGCGCTTCGATGAGCACGTAGAGCAGAGTGTCCCATATATAACCCGAGCTTGTTTGTGTTGAGAATTTTCGGAGATTCGGATCTCTGTGTAATAGGTTGCCGTATTCGAGGAGTTTCATTCCGTTGGTGAATATTATGTCTCGTGCTCTTTGGGGGACTTTGGCGCCGCAGTTGGCGAACTGGCGGGGGTTGTAGGCGTATAGGTTCATCTTGCATATTGAAGACCTAGCAAGCACTGACGAGAAATAATGGAGAGGATTCGATGGATCAAAATAGCGAAGGTATTTTCTTTCTAAGAGGTCCTCGACCTGCTTGATCAGGTTGTCTCTCTCGGCCGGTGTGACGGCCTGGCCGGTGAGATTCTCCCACCCAACATCATACGAATGCTGCGATTTGACTTTGCGCAAGAAATCGATAATATCAAATCTTATCAAAGAAAGCACAATGGATGTGATACCGGTGCGCTCTGGCGGTGGCTCGACCATGTCGGGCTTGAGGTCTTCATCTTCGACATTGAGAGGTTTCTTCGCATCACTGAGGAAAAGATCCATAGACGGCCTTGTGCCCGAGAAATCAGATGTTCGACAGTCGATGAAGACAATCATCCACCAAAGACGCCTTCGAATTTCTGTGTCGAATGGAGAGAGATTAAGGGATGTCCCGTCGCGATGAAGGCCCATCCGGCGAGCAAGCCTCACAGCCACTCCTGATAGGATGAACATTGTATCGCTTTGGTAACATCCTTTCATGCCCATCTATGTCGGTTAGCCAAAACCTAAAATCAACTCCGAGCAGCGAGACTTACGAGGAACATCATAAATGCTTGCAAGGTCACCAGGCTAGTTGTTTTGAGAAATCCTGCGTTCATCAATGTCTGGCGAGCTGCGATTCTATATCGTGTAAAAACGATCGATTTCTCCTCTCCAAAAATTGAGCGGCATTCATCTTCATCTAAGGAGGAAATAGTCATGAGATAGAATCCGAAAATGAGTGCTTCAACGTTTTTCGACACGTCATGGGGGTTCTCAACAGCATTTGTGAGAGTGGTCCAAAATGTAGGGAGATGCAAGAGTTTTACCAAGGGGTCGACTCTATCGACAAAAATATCAAAGGCCCTTTTCAGTATGTGGGAAGAAAGGTGGAGACTTGTGATATTGTCGATTTTAGAGTAGGTGCCCAGCAAAAGGCCATTCTCGTCAGCTGTATCGACAAAGACGTCCGATATCCGAACAGTCATTTCGCCAACGCACTCAACAAATCCCGCTTCGTCGGGATGATGAAACTATCAATAATAAGTGGACCGTCCTTTAGAGTGTAAGATGGAGCCACGATTACCTCGTCTCCTATGTTGGACCACATTTCACTGGGAAGGTCAGTAATGTGTGTGCATGGCTTCAGGATACAAACAGACGCACTTATCAAAATACCTCGACGAACCATTCTTACTTACAAGCCTTGACTTGGACTTGTCAAACGTAAAAGGTTCGCCAAGGCTCTCTTTGTGAGACTTGGCTCCTTCGGCTTCTGTCATCTCAACATCAGGCTCCGACGCCACGTCCGCATCTGACAAATTATCATCATCGGATTGCTCTATCTTTGCTCCGTACGCTTTTAGCATTTCCTCATATCGTTTCAATTTACTGTGAAGCCCCTCCTTAGGCGGTTTTGTCAACTTCCGCTTACCGCGCACAGGGGCAATAAAGCTGCATTGCGTCCCTGCCTTTACGCAGTGAGAACATGGGTTGTGCCGATCACACCTGACCTTGCGCTGTCGGCACGTCAAGCAGGAGAATTTCTTTAGGTCTTCGCCCGGTTTATGTCGTCCTTCTGAAGTCTGAGGCATTGCTAGAGTTAATTATTTCCAGTGTTGTACGAAGGATTGTTGGTGACGGAGTTATTGTGGTCATCGTTCTCGGGGCCCGGAGCAGGAAAATCATTTTTGAGCACCGAGAAGCGACATCAGTCTGTCTCACTTATGGAGCGAGACCCGTCGCCCTCGCCTTCAAAAATCGACCCCGACAACCCCGAGCACCGCTGAATATTTTACCTATATATAATGCTGCCACGAATGTGATATTAAGATGACAATTAATTCTTCATTCGCCTTGACAAGTTTGCCTTGTGCTTCCAACAATGTCTCAACACACCACCCCACGTGACAATGAGAAGACGACTAGAGACGCCCCCCTACCAGAGGCAAAGAAGGAGGATATTGTGGAATACCCAAGCATACACAAGCGCATTCTTATTATGACAGCGCTTCTTTTGTCTATTTTTTTGGTCACCTTGGTAATTATTTTCCTTTCCACCAAAAGATCTTTCCATGTGGCGAGATGGCTAACTATAGACGTAGGACCAAAACATTATATCAACCGCAATCCCTCGAATCACTGACGAGTTTCACTCTCTGGACGACATCGGATGGTATGGCAGCGCATATCTGCTTACCACATGCAGCTTCCAGCTGCTCATGGGAAGAATATACAAATTTTACCCAGCTAAACCAGTCTTTCTCATTGGCATTATTCTCTTTGAGATTGGCTCGGCGGTCTGTGGTGCGGCCCCAAACTCAAATGCATTCATTGTTGGCCGCGCCATTGCAGGCACTGGCACTTCAGGGATGTTTTCGGGCTTGATGGTGATCATGTTCCACACTATCCCCCTGCAGCATCGGCCAATATTCCAAGGGTTCTTCGGCGCGATCTTTGCTCTAGGATCCGTCATCGGTCCTCTCGTTGGAGGCACGTTTACAGACAAAGTCACATGGAGATGGTGCTTTTACTTGAACTTGCCGATTGGCGCCGTTACAATCATTGTCGCCATCCTCATTTTACACCTCCCTAACCAGAAGCTTGATGAGCATGCGACCGGATGGATTGGGCGGCTGAAACAGCTTGACCCTATTGGCAATCTCATATTTCTACCAGGGGTTGTTTGCCTAATACTGGCCCTTCAATGGGGTGGAGCACAGTACTCCTGGAACAACGCTCGTATCATAGTCCTTCTCATTCTTTGCGGCATCCTCTGCATCGCCTTTATCGGCGTCCAGATTTGGAAGGATGAGAGTGCAATGGTTCCCCCACGTCTCGTCAAGCAACGCAGCATTGGTGCTTCGATGTGGTGCAGCTTTTTCAACGGCGCTGGCATGATGGTCGTGATGTATTATCTTCCCATCTATTTCCAGGCTATCAAAGGTGCTACAGCTCTCAACTCAGGGATTATGCTTCTCCCAATGATACTCTCGACTGTTGTGGGCTCTCTTTTCTCTGGGTTCTTGGTCGCCAAACTCGGCTACTATACTCCATTCTTCATTCTCAGCTCGATCATTACGACCATCGGGGCTGGTCTCTTCACGACATTCACGCCAAGCACAGGTCACGCCAAATGGATTGGCTACCAGGTCCTGTACGGCATTGGCCTCGGCTTTGGGGTTCAACAGCCGATGAACGTTGTACAAACAGTTCTTGACAGATCGGACATCGCAACTGGAACCGCTGTTGTCACGTTCATGCGCTTTCTTGGTCCCGCCATATTCCTACCTGTCGCCCAAAACATATTCCTTAGCCGGCTTATCTCGAAATTGGCTAACATCCCGGGCATTAGCGCGAAAACGGTCCTGGATGGCGGTGCCACTGATATCAAGAGTCTTGCTACCGGCGATAATCTAGAGAGGCTTATTTCGGACTACAACGATTCCATAGTTAGTGTGTTCTATATCGTGGTTGCTACCTGTAGTGTTACCATCTTTGGGAGTGTCCTTGTGGAATGGCGCAGCCTCAAAGCTCGTGCAGCTGAGCAATCGGGCGAGACTGCCAAAAAGGGGGCCAGCATCACAGAAGAATCGGTTTAGGATGGTCTTTTCACTTCTACCAAGCTTCCCCGACTAAAAAATTGTATTATAGGGTGTACTTGAGTAAAATGTCACAAGAAATTGAAGTGCCTTTCTCCAGAATGTAGATAGCTTATTTTGTCGTGCCATTCAAAAGAAGGTGCCGAATCGAAAGCCTACAAATAAAATTATCCAACCCCACATACGTTAATTCATGTCAGTAATATTGAGCACATGCAAACTATGCCCTCGCTGAGTTAGTCAAACTGTGTAACCGTCTTAGGTATGACTAATCCAAGGCTGGCAATAAACGGGATGGCACGAATCCCAGAATCCATCGATTTCCACAACCTTTGAAGTCAAATGGCTGCCTCTACAACAGACAGCGTATCTCCGTATCAGCTACCCCGCCTTTAGATCAAGTTAGAAGATATCTCAATTTTAAGCAAGATTGGCGAGGGCGACGCAGGCATTGTATTTGAAGCAACAATATCTTCTTTGAAAGATGGTCGCCCTGAAGGTGGTATGTACACATATTTAGGATAAATAAGGTTATGGATGTTGACATGTTACAGTTAAAGCCATACTTATGGCAATACCATTACACCTTTTCACTTATCAATGGTCGTCCACTGAGCCTTTTTGACCGTGAGCTTGCCGCTCTATCAGCCATTCAGAATGACGACGAGGCAAACCTTGACCTTCCTGTTATTGAATCATACGGTTAGTTCGAACTACCCCCCAACTTCAACTTCGGGCGGTTTAAACTCCGAAGAATTGAAGGCCTCTTAAATTTCGGCAATAAAAACAGAATTAAACAGCATATAGGCGTTATCAATATTGCAACCACCTACCTCTTCCGTTGACACCACAAACAGCTACAAAAATGCCTCTATCCTAGTCAAGCCATGGTGCTTTTGATCCCACAAAAAAAGCCATCTCAACCTCTGAAACATCTGCCGGGCCGCAAGAACCCATTTTCATGGCTATGAAACCATCACTCGTCATTGACAAGCCTCATAAGCGTAGGGTTCACATTTAGGTGCTGTACTTCGACTCAAAGTACTTCGTTGCTGCATTAAAGATGGCGATATTCCTTCCTTAGCAGGCGGCACAAGTATTGTCATCGTTAGCCGTCGGAGATGATGGTAGGCTGGTGCCTTCCATATCTATGAATAGTGTGCATGCATATGCAGCTAAAACATGCGCTCTCTACACCGCCTAGGCCGCCAGTAATAAGTAATGTGAGCAATAATGTAACAAATAACACCCTACTTTGAACCCGAAACTCTTCGACGGGCGTCTATATATGGTTCGTTGCCGGCGAGGCTTTACTCGATGCCTCGATTCACTTGGTATCGCTCTCATGTGTGGCTATCTTCAAGGCGGCTAAAAATAATCACCACTTCCTGCGCCCCATCATCGTATCATTATTAGTTTTCTATCCTAGACGGCGCAAATAGAGAAACAAGGCGTTGAAATCGCCGACCACTAATGAGGCAATGAATTATTTCTTAGATAAATTATTTGTTGGGGTTATGCTATAAATAGAAGGTAGTTCTCCGGATTGTATAAAGAACACATTATCGATCATTTACATAACCAAAAACAATCCAGCATACAATCCTCCTATACACATAAGCATTTCTACAAACACGGTGTTAAAATATATGCAATAACTTCTCGTCAACACCCATCAGATTACATGACTAGTTGTCCAACTTTCAATTATGCCGCCTCCCAAATTTGCTATGTGCTCTAGTGGCTGCGGGATGAAAGTCTCTATAACTGAGGGCGTATGAGGTAGGAAGCTGTCGGCCCTAGTAACGTATGTTGATACCGTATCCGATAGAAGGGCCTCTGCTAAAAGATCTAGTCTCAAAGAATCCCTTCAATCTGCCGTCCTATCAGCATACTTCAGCCAAATTTCAATTTCCAGTTCCCTGCGCCGCCCAACCTCAACTGATGGAAATAGGAGGATAGTAGGATTTTGCCTGGGGGCTAATTGTTATTTCTTGGATTACTTTGTTCTTATGCTTATGAAGGGTCGAAAGGCGCGAGCCTATTACGGATGAAAACAAGATTGCACACGCCTAGTTAAAAGGGATTAGCCCTAATATAATGGTTTATGAGGATGTTAATTATGTTTTAGACATTCTATAATGCTATATGTGACGTAGTTAAAAGCATAATCTATCTCCGAATTTCAGTTTAAACACCTTCTGATAAAGCCATCTGATAATTACCAGGGCGTGCGCGGGGAAGCGGTCAGCCACAGTGCGAAGCGCCGCAATGGGGCTGTGCTGCGCTCCTGGTAACCCACAGGCCTTATAATTCGAGACACCTCTCGTGCCAGTTGAGAATCGATCTTTTAGATAAACCTTGGATATTATTTCCAAACCACGCCTATGGCTCCCGACTTAGCTATTTTCTCACCAGCGACGTCCGCCTATACAAATTCGCCATCATCAGTCTGACTATGGTGTTATCTACTCTAGGCCCAGCTGCCGACAGTTCTAGCTATGTTCCAGACCGTGCCTCTCGTGCCTGGTACCGGCCGATCGAACTCCCCCCTGAGGATAAGAGCCTGAATCTATGCGCACGGCATCGTATCATGGACCTGAAGGGGTCTGATTTTGCCGAAAGGCCTCAAGAGCAGACTCTCCCACCCGACTGGTACTTTGGAAAGCTTTCAGAAGTTATCCAGCGCAGTGACTACTGTGAATTCTGCAAAATGATTGCCGAATCCATTTCGACTACAGCACACGAACATGAGGTAGAGGTGCTTGGTTGCTGGATCCCAGATGTGACTTATACTGCGGAAGACGCCGAGGCTGGCGTTAAAACCGAAATGACAACGCTTCGACTACGGATCTTGCCTGAGAAGTCTGTCTGGGAAGAGGTCTTTAAGCCATTTGATATCATCCCATTAGCCCGAAAAAATGAGGATGGCATGTTCTTAGGTAGAAGAATGGAATCGAAACAACTCGATATACCTTTGATGAAGACGTGGTTTAGGAAATGTGAAGAGTGGCACAATGTTGCATGCTGGAAAGAGGATATCTCACGCTCACGGCGAGAAGGGCCTGTGACAGTCAAGTTTCCTTTTCGACCGTTTATTAGGTTATTGGATCTTAAAGATGATTGCCTGGTCGAAACATCTGCGACACCGGTGTTCGTTGCTTTGAGCTACGTTTGGGGCCGCATTGAATTGTTTAAGACGCTGAAAAATACATTGCCAGGCCTAATGAAACCTGGGTCTCTTTCGAAAAACTATGATCTGTTCCCTACTACTATTCAGGATGCAATTACATTGACACGCCAGCTGGACTATCGATACCTGTGGATTGATTCGATTTGCATTCTCCAAGATGATGAATTAGACAAATCTACCCAGGTCCAAAATATGGATGCTATATTTACAAGAGCAAATTTCCTTATTATTGCAGCTGGGGGCGGTCATGCCAACGCTGGGCTTATAGGTCTTAATGGGGGGGATAGGCATATTACGCAGCACACAGCCACATACTCGGATGAACTGTCTTTGCTGTCTCTCACCATAGCGCCCAATGATGATCTTAATGCATCAGTATGGAATAGCCGATGCTGGACATATCAAGAATACGTACTTTCTCGGAGAAGCCTGGTATTCACCGAGAATAGTGTGCACTTTCAATGCGGCCAAGTGTGCGGCTGGAGTGAGGATATCAACAAGCTCTGGCCAGATTTTTACTTAAGTGCCTCTGAGCTAACCATCGTACCTAGCCGTGGAGAAGAGCCACCAACCGTTACCCTTGATATTACAGATACCATCGGGATTGCCCACCATCACTACTTCCGCATGGTCAACGAATATACTGTGAGGGACATGACCTACCCAAGCGACCGGTTAAGTGGGTTCCAAGGTATTCTCAATTTTTATAACATGAAGTACGGCCCTGTTTTTACATGGGGAATGTGGTCAGGGGAAATGCTCGTCCACTCTCTCATATGGCAACCGCAGCAAGACCTTGCAAGGGTTCCGATTGACGAGGAAACAAACGCCCCGATATATCCTAGCTGGTCATGGGCGAGGTGGAGTGGGCCCGTTATGTATTATGACTATTTAGACTGGAACGGCCTTCCCGCTCTAAGTGACCCTTGGAAGCGAGCTTTACAATCCGAGTATGGCGAGACCGTCGATATCAAGAAAGATGGTACGAGCTGCGATGGAATCACAGTCCCTTTGTACCACTTACAGCTCCATACCCGGATAGGAAGCTTTAGGCTCACGTTGGATGATAGAAGTGGAACTCTGAAGCCAAAATCGACATTAAAGACCCGTGGAGAGATCTAATCCGATTCGGAATCACGACTGTGCACCAAGCGGATTTCGGAACCGAGGAAGAATGGCTGGGGACCATTTTACTACCGGCATCTCACAAACAAAACCTCTCGGATGAGCACGAGTTTGTCGTTCTATCTAGCGCCTACTGTTTTGTAGGCGATGAGCTGACTTTGGATGCTTCAAGCGCCCTAGAGCTTTATGCTGCGGTTAATGTTATGTTGATAACGAGGCAAGGCACAGCTGGAGATAATGGCAAGCCGATTGTGGTACGAGCTGGGGTTGGTAGGATGTTGAAGAAGGCTTGGGATATGACTAAAGTACGTTGGGAGGATATGTTGGTTGCATGACGAGATATGTCACTGGTGAAATTTAATGGTTTATGTATGAAATGACTCATGATAATCGATTGATTATGGATGCACACGTTGTATTAAATTGGCTACTATAACCTTCTACTTTTGACCTCTAAGATAGCTCACTTTAGAAGTAAATATCCAAGTCTCACTTTGAAGGTCCCAAGAGTGTTGTCGGCGTGGGAGGTGGCGATGCAAGGCCTGCCATTTCCACCTCATTCGAAGTAGAGCCCCCTGTTCCCTTTCGCTCATCCACTGGTTTTTTCATTTGCGTAAGCCATGATGAAGGCCATGTAGTTTCGACCTAACATCGCCGTTAACATCATCCCCAATCCCCCTGAAGCATAAACCCGAGACTCACCTCATCACACCATTTCACCAACCACTCCCTCAACCTATCTTCATTTCCCACATTGTTTGCCGGCCCTGGTTTCTCCCAAAATGCGGCCTCAAACCAACTTGGGAAAAATCCCGAAAACTCCCAATCGATAATAGCTTGAATCTTCAACGTCTCCGGATCAACTATCACATTGTGCTGTCCAAGATCATTGTGGCAGAACACAAATTCTTCTTCTCCATCCCCTAGCTGTACATTATCTTTTATTCTCCAAACGCTCATCTTCCTCTGGTCTTTAAAAAACCGATAATGCGGGCAAATAAGAGTCGACCCTGGTATCCCCGGCGTCTTTGACTTTAGAGATTTCAACATATCTAAATAGCCCTCTAGTTCCCTCTTCACAATGCTCTTCTGCTCTGGCTCTAAGTGGGTCATAGAAACCCCGTCGATGTACTGTGTCATAAGATACATTGCACCATCGTCCTGAAATATGCCTTGCAGATTCGCAATTGGGATGTTTGTGGTAGCTAAGTACTTGAGGCACGAAGCTTCGTTCTCAAGTCTATAGCGCATAGTTGTGCTTGGGACAACGAGATTGCCCGTCATGTTATACATCCATTCTGACCGTCGAAGCGTGCGTTTGATAAACGTCGTGTCATTGATGTTGAAGAAGTATTTACGGTCGGCAAGTGTAGCTTCATAATCAAAATTGACCTCGGGCGGGTTACTGTCCATGGTTGCGAAATGCTTTGAAGATGTGAAGTGAGGTGGGAATAGGTAGTATGAGGGATATATTGATGCTGGTTATCGATGCGGTGAGGTTTACACAAGTAGTGCCAAGGTTTGGTATTATTGGCTTAGATATTCGTGATGCAAGCCTCACTTTGAGGTTTACTGTGACATACTTCTTGATTTGATTTCTGTATAATATTTAGATAACTTCAAAATAAATACAACGAACGTCAATTTCTATGCGCGGATAGGAGGGAGGAGCCCTGCATCGTAAAAGATTGTGGGCATGTGCCTCCACTGGATATGAAGTGTCAGACAAATCCGTAATGACGATTCCAAGTGAGATAGATGCCCGCCAATGATAAATTTCAAATCAGAGGTCTCATTTTTAGATAATGTAATATGTACGCAGCATCGAGTAATCTCAAGATGCTAAACCAACCCCACATACCTCATTCCCATCTCACATCACCTCCCCAACTCAACCTGGCTCTTCTTCTTCTCTGCTCCCTCCCTCATCGGCGCCGACGCGCCCTCCTCCTTCCCAGCCTGAAAGCTCTGCATAGGCCTCAAGCCCCACTTCGCAAAGATCTTGTTATCCTCCTCCCACCCGTTACACGCCGTGGTCAACATCTTCTCACCGGTGAACACCGCGTTCGCACCAGCCATGAAACACAGAACCTGCTGCTCCTCGCTCAGAATCGTACGGCCGGCCGCAAGACGGATGATGGTCTTTGGCATGATCAGGCGCGCCGCCGCGATGGTGCGTAGCGTGATGTCGAAGGGGGACTGCTCGCGGTCGCCCAGGGGCGTGCCCTTGATGGGAACGAGGGTGTTGACTGGGAATGACTCGGGGTGGGTGGGCATCGTTGCGACCGTGAAGAGTAATCCGACATGATCCTTTGCCTCCTCACCCAGTCCCAGAATACCGCCAGTGCACACGCTCAAGCCAGCCTCGTTGGCATTCGCGATAGTCTGGAGTCTCTCATCGTACGTGCGCGTCGAGATAACACTCGGGTAGAACTCGCGCGACGTATCGACATTGTGGTTGTACGCCGTCAGCCCAGCCTCCTTCAGCTCCTTGGCCTGCGCCAGATCGATCATGCCGAGGGTGACACAGCTCTCCATTCCCAGGTCCTTGACGCCCTTGACCATCTCCTTGATGTTGCGCAAGTTCGTCTTGCGCCCGCGCATGTCTCTCCACGCAGCACCCATACAGAAGCGTGTGCTTCCGTTCTCCTTGGCGACGCGGGCGGCGGCGAGCACCGTCCCGACTTGGATCATTTTCGAGGCCTCGAGGCCGGTGTTGTGGCGCGAGGATTGCGCGCAGTAGGAGCAGTCCTCACTGCAGCCGCCGGTCTTGATGTTGATCAGCGTGCACATCTGGATTTCGGCTGGGTCGTGGAATTTTTGGTGGACGGCGCCCTGTAGTGGGGGTCAGTAGCTGTTGTGCGGTTTGGGGGGCGGGGGGTGTATGAGGGACATACAGCAGCGTGGGCAAGCTTCATGAGAGGCGTGTCGTAGATCTCTTTGATCTCCTGCTTTGTCCAGTTGTGCCTGGGAGCC
The DNA here is from genome assembly GCA_001630575.1 of Pseudogymnoascus sp. 04NY16. Taxonomy (NCBI): domain Eukaryota; kingdom Fungi; phylum Ascomycota; class Leotiomycetes; order Thelebolales; family Thelebolaceae; genus Pseudogymnoascus; species Pseudogymnoascus sp. 04NY16. Next base: position 53,376 of record LNAU01000162.1, on the reverse strand, counting down.
GTCGCCGTGAGCGCCTTTTCAAACGTGGAAGCTTGACTCGACTGGGCGACTGGGCCGTCAACGACAGTGCCGTAAGCTCTCTGAGCAACCCATTGTGGCTTCGCAGATGGGATCACAGCTCTGCTTCCATGAGACAATCTCAAAGGTATGCGGACACGAGGCATGGTGGGCGGCATCGTCGTTGTTGTTGTTGTTGTTGGTTGTGATGTGACTCTCACATCTGTTGAGGCGGGTCGTCAAGGCTTATAACAAGCACCCCGCCGTTCCTGGCCGAGGGTGGGGGCTCAGTGTGGGCTCAGGGTGTAATCAAGCGGGGAGCTCCTGTTGGGCCAATCGGGTTGGGCACGGCTAGTCGGCGGATATCGCAGGGACGGGTGGGAATCGGAAATCTCAAGTCATCAACAAATCTTGAGATATATCGGAGTTGCACGTGCACCGAGCCAATCATCAGGCGTGTATTACCACATTAAATAACAATTTCGAGTTTTGAATTTTGTCAATTTACGCTTTTCTAAACCCACACCAGGCGCTGAAATCATTAATCACGTGTGTCTATGCTCACCACTTTTCCCATACTTTTCTCCGAAACTGTTAACCTTAAACTGAGCCATCAAGCTATGTAAGTTTGTTGTTTCCCATGGTTAGACAGGAGGCTAAAGTCTAGCCTTCTGCGTTGACAACGAGCTACCATCGTGGTAGCTTCTTAGCCCTCTCCTAAAAGTGTTAGCCCACAACGCCCCCTTTTCGCCGATTTATATGCTGCACAAGACGGCACACCAGATTTATCCAAGGTCCACTGAGGATTACTTTATCATACCAGCCCCATCGTACCTCGTTTAGTAGTCCGAATGATAAACGAAGGAATTCGTATCTATGACCGTTTCTTCGCGGAAGCGATATCGTTCTGGGCCGAGATTATACAGGTCGTGTCGATCCTGGTCGTAGCTGTAGTTACGGCCTTTATCCAGTTCCACATCATAGATGCATATGTGAATCCAAAACCCTTTCCTCCTCCCTTCAACTCCCGAATCTAATACTCCATCGGATACATTCTCAATTCTCCCTGGCGTGTTTCTCCAACATTTCAGTCCCTCAACATCTGCGCGATGCATTCTTGTCTCCTCCTTTCCCTGTTTCTCCATCAGAAAACAGTCAATCGCCACATACCAATCCCACTGCGGGCACGTTAGAGTGACGTCTGTGGTAGGTGGCGCAATTTTCTCCAGGAGCGTATCCACTTTAGGTAGAAAGTGGTGATGCAGTCTATGACCGAGGATTTTCTGGTCCTCATAGGGCCAAACTATTCCGAGCGAGCAGTCTTCTTCACCGCTTACCAACTCTTCGAAGGAAATGCGCAAAAATTGCAGACACGGGAATATTGGCCTGGTTGGAGATTTGTGTTGAGAATTGTTGCTGCTGGTGAACCCAAGCTCAAGTGGTAATATTTTCGGCTCCCAAACCAGTTCAAGGGATGTGATGTCTTCCAGCCTCTGCCGAGAAATAACATCCTGGATGCTCCGCAAGAGGACTGGCGATGCGATATGGATGGTATTAGTTTTGTAGAGGATATCTATACCTTCGAGATAACTAAATCATATGCAATCAGTTACTATTCCAAACGGGATATGGACGACCCGGCTGTCTCCAGGCCATGGGCTCGGAGGTCTGCTCACGCCTGTTTGCAAGACAACAGCCAACCCGTAATACCAATCTGGCATTTAACTGGCCACTCCCCAGGCCATGTTTTACATGTCCCTGACCCCTTAAGACAACTTTCCTTGTCAGGATTGAAAAACGGACTCCTCAGATAGGTACGTCTCCTTCCAAGTGGCAAATGGGTTGCATATGGAGGAAACCTGTGGCAGACGCAGCTAAACCATCTCCAATCCTTCTTTTCCCCTTTAGTTATTTCTCTAACTGGGTTCATGGAAGTGCCTTCAATCCTGGCATGATAGTCATAAAACAAACACTCGTCGGCGAGCGCAAGTGGGTACCGGAACTGAAGGTCCATATGGACCGTCTGATCGCCAAAGGCCAGCATCAGAATTTGGCGACGGATCTCGAACGGAATGCGATGGAACAAGATATTTTCGCTTTTTCTAGTAATGTCCTGGTTCTGTTCCTGATGCGGAACGACTGAAATGGTATTCCCCGCCCGGAAAGCAAACTGCTGGAGCCCATTTGTCTTCCTGTTGCGAGACGACCAGGGCCAGATAAAACTCAACAAGTAGGCAGAAATGAGGTAGCCCTTGACAACCACAGCTAGTAGAAAACAAAGAATGAATAAGAAACTAGCCCATATGTTATTTAAACAAGACTGTATGCGATTGTCCGCGGGAGTGGCCCAGTCTGACCAGGTGTCGAGCAGCTCCCGCATCTCGGCTCGGATGGACATCATCGTGAAAATGGCTATAACTCATGGCAATATGCCTTGGTTGTGGATGAGTTGAGTCTCCTTACATGTTGACATCGTGATTCTCAGCTCGATTTTCAAAAGTGCACAGGCGCATCGGGCCTTGTATTTTCCCGGAAGGAGTATGCATGGCGGTGGGGTGCTATACTCGACGGATGCCTAGACTCGATGGATGCCTGTACTGGATCGATGGATGCAATGGGCCCCCAAAGTAAATACAATAATATAGTCGATGGTTACTCATAAGTCCATTAGTTATTAATCCGAGGTGTATTTTCCAACCTTTTCCAGTAATCTAATATAATATGTACTTTCTTGTATAAATAGCCCAGAATTTTTTATTTAATTTAATTCATCTAAATTAGTGACAGGCCTAAGAGCTTATGCTATATAATTATACCTTTTCCCTTCAACAATCAAACCCCGCTCTTTTAACTCCTTTGTCTTTCTATTATATGCCGTATAAATCCAAACCTGAACACCAGCTAGCACAAGTCCAGCTACTGAGACACCAATCATAATCTCCAATCCACGCGAGTATAGAGGCAGGTCCTCTTCCTGAAAGTACTGCGTCCCGTACATCAATCCTGAGATGGCCGACATCACCCAGAGCCTATAAAATCAAATTAGCCTCCGCTTCGCACAGCATAGCTCTACAAACTGGCACATATAAAATATTATGGGTTCTAGAACTTACGCAATACTGATACTCCTCTCCGCCGGATCGTGGCAGTTCAGCTGCAACCACGTATTCTGCACTGGGTGATACCCGACTGCAAACGCGTTCACAGCTGTCCATAGTCCCCAACGACTCCATTTTCCCACGTGTGGCTGTGTCGCACGAGCTACTACTAAAGTGGTAATATAGCAGCTTATGGCGATCATGACCATGAGACCGCGTCGGTTCGTGTAATCACTTAGACGCGCGAAGAGAAAAACAATTCCAAGGGCAATGACGGGCCCAATGCAAGCAAGTGCGTTGGCGCTGGTGCGGTCAAAACCCAGTGACCTAGAATAAGTCAGCAAATTATGGTGATTTTTGCAACTAGAGAGAGAAGAATGAGAGTTGGCATACATGATAATTGTTGGAGTGTAGGTTGTTAGCGAGCTCCAAGTCGAGAACACAAGACTCGTAGACACAAGATGCGGCCAGCGGCGCCAGTGGGATAATGTTTTCCAGACCTTACCTGGTGTGATACGTATATGCTGGGGTTCATAGGACTTGTTTGGAAGATCGGCCGCGATGCGTTGTTGGAGGAGTGCGCCGTCGGAATCTGAGATGCGCACAAGGCCCTCGAAGAAGAGAGGACGGGGGCGTTCGGGTGAACCGGGGAGAAGGAGTCCGATGAGGAGACCAACGGCAATAGTGAAGATACCCTCAACTATTTTCAGAGTCAGTATAATATATGGATACGACTCCTTTGGTCCTGGGGGAGAATACAACATACGGAGAAAAATCCACTGCCAACCCGGCCGTCCATGTGTACCTCCAAGCTTTAAAATACCAGAGGCGAGCAGGGGGCTCAATGCATTCCCTCCGAACATGCCGAAGAAAAATATTGCTACTCGCGTTGCCAACTCCTTATGTCGATACCAGGTAGAGAGTGTGTATATGGCACCTGGTATGTATCCGGCTTCGGCCAACCCTAGAAAGCTCCTTATGATAAGAAACCCAGTTTTGTCGCGCACAAATATTTGTAGAGTCGCTATCAAACCAAAGATAATAACTTGGACACTGATGTATATTCGGGGCCCGATCTGGAACTTGTTAGTATGGTGTTCTGTTTTTGATCGGACCTTGATTGGATTGTTGGGTAATTTACCCGTTGAAGAAGCATGTTGGAGGGAATCTCAAGTACTACAATACCAAGAAACATCATCTGATTCCCGAGATTGACGTCGGCTTGGGTGATTTTTATGTCGGCTTTGAGGCCGGCTGTGAGCGCGCTGGCGAGATTCATACGGTCAAGCTGGAAGACAAATAAACCAAGAAATAGAAGCGGGAGGACGGAGAAATCAACTCTGTAGGGAGGTTAGCCAAGTTTGCAGATTACCGATTTCTTGAGAATAGTCTGACCTCGATCGAGCGTGCAATAAAGCCGCTGTGTCTACATTGTCGCTGGCAGCCCGTATTGAAGCTGGGGCGGTCGAGGATTCCGTAATATCTGAGGACTTCTCCAAGTCCGGAATTGAAGCTGATGCAGTGCTTTGAGAGTCTATGATCACTGAAGACTTCAAGTCTGCAGAATCTAGATTGGCGACCATAACTACACTGGTTGAAGAGGCGTATACATTAAATCGGGGAGAAAAGAAAAAGACAAGAACTCAAACACGGAAAGGGAGTGGGGTAAGATATCTATCTACCTTCAATATCTTGATCACACAATCCTATAACTGCGTACGTACTTCCACATGGCAACAAGGATACAGGGGATTCCATGCTCGAACAAAGATAAAGCGCCTCCTAACAGGCGATACAGAATAAACTCCCAGCCCACATGCACCCCATGTATTAGGTTCTAATTAACGGAATTTCAAATTACTTTACTGTGCGGTTTGTTCTTGGATGCGATAAGAAAGTTCATAATCACGCCTTACACCCACTCCATTGCGCACTTCGAGTCTCGCCCCACATCTAACACTAAAATCCAAACCCCGAGGGCCTTAATGATGGCCTATAAGTTTTCCGTCTGCTAAATAAAAATCGACGGCTTTGGGCGGCTTTGGCGATTTTTAATCGAAATCTTTTCTACTTTCTTGTCCTTTGGTATTTTATATTCTCTGTCATCTCAGAACCAAGACATTATGCCTGGAATCAAAAGGGTAGCTGTTATTGGCGCGGGCCCTGCCGGTGCTATCGCTGTAGACGCATTAGCGCAGGAACAGGCGTTTGACGTCATTCGCGTCTTTGAGCGTCGGGAGAAGGTCGGCGGATGCTGGTATGTAGGCAACTGAGACTCACTGCGCCGCCTCTTTTTGGTTATAGATTTTTATAGATCCTACAAGGCGATACCACGAGAGCATAATAGATCTGGAAATGCTAACCTTCTCATTTCAGGGTCCAAGACCCGGCCCACAGATCCCCTCAGCTCCCCGATTTCAAAACACTCGCCAGTCGCACCGCAGACAAACCACATGATATCCCTCCCTCTCTCCCAACATATGTCTCACGCTCAACCCAATATCGCCACGATGAAACATCCGTCTACCCGCTGCTCGAGACAAATATCGATTATCATACGATGGAATTCTCACAGGAGCCCATTCCCGTAAAACAAACGTCACGGTCAATCCAACGGCATGGTCCGAGCACCCCTTTCCGTCACCACACAGTGGTCCAGGAGTATATCGAAGGACTGCTGGACAGAAAAGGGTACAAGGATTTTGTGGAATGCGGAGTAACGGTGGAGAGGGTCGAGAAGGTCAATGGAAGTTGGAAGCTGACGTTGAGAAAGGCGGGGTCAGAGCGGGATTACTGGTGGGTGGAGGAGTTTGATGCGGTGGTGGTGGCGAGTGGACATTATACGGTTCCACACGTTCCTTATATCGAGGGATTAGAAGAATTCGCTAGTGCATATCCGGGGTCGGTGGAGCATAGTAAGGGGTACAGAGGGGCGGAGAAATACCGACGAAAGGTACGTTTGACAAGAAAACATACATCGATGTTGCTTTTTGTATGTGCAAATACTAAAGCTGATACAGAATGTTGTTGTGATTGGCGCATCAGTCTCTGGAATGGACATTGCCCGTGACCTCATTGGAGTCGCTCAGCACCCGGTAAATGCTGTCGTGCGAGGAAAATGGCATCCTTATTTTGGCAAGTCAGCGTTCGATCACTCCGATATCCAGACGCGGTCAGCTATCAAAAGGATCGAAAGCACAGGAGGGCGCAGAACCATCTTTTTCGAAGACGGGTCGCACATTGACAATGTCGACAGTATTATCTTAGGCACGGGTTACTCATGGACGCTGCCTTTTCTTCCTGACTTCCCAGTAACAAATAATCGCCTGCCAGGTCTCTATCTCCATATATTTCAGCGACAGGATCCGACTCTTGCATTCGTTGGCGCTGTGAGTCGTAACCCCCAAATCCAATCTCTCTGCATAGACAAAAGAACAAACGGCTGATTTTAGTTAAACTTCACAGATTGCTGCTGGCTTTACATTTAAAGCTTTTGAGTGGCAAGCTGTGCTTGCAGCCCGTTATTTTGCCGGCCGCGTTCAGCTCCCGTCAATTGCAGAGCAGGAGAAATGGGAGACGGACCGCATCGCTATCAAGGGTGACGGCGTCCCCTTCACCGCGCTGTATCCTAACTTCGAGGAGTATTTCGAGACTGTGAGGGAGCTTGCTGGTGAACCTGCACCGGGGCGGCCTGGAAGACGACTTCCCAAGTTTGGGAAGAGCTGGAGGGGGTTGTTCGATGGAGGGCACCAGAGAAGGATCGAGGCGTGGAAGAAGGAAAATGAGACGCGATCTGGAGCAGGAAAGTCTATAGCTGTAAAAGCTAGATTGTAATATACTGTCCGGTTGAATAAGTAATTATTGTGTGGATGTCTCTTGGACATTTCTTCCGATGTCATTGTCGTGGATACACCATTAAACCACGATTAATGGAGTGGCAAACTAACATCGGTCGTATCGAGTCCTACTAAAGAGAGAACGCACACCGCATCGCCGTCTAGTTCCCAATTCTCACAACTATACTCCAACATGAAAGAAATAACGGAAATCACCTGAAATGGCATCTGTCATGGTTGAGGTTTAAATAGTGTGGAGGCGGGGTAGATGAGATTAGATTGGCGTGCATTAAATTTGGCACGGGCCACAATGTGTCCCATTTGGCAGTCACCACCTACGGGGCAACTCCTGCCGCTGGTGGAGCAAGGTGGGGTGACGGCCGGCATATATATTTAGGTACAGCCCACACGCACCACAAAGTCAAACATCACCTCTTTCACACTTGCACCGTACATGCTTTGGTGAGTGTTTATATATCCTCACTCATCGTTCTAGTCCGCGCCACTCCTATGCCTAGGCGGACCTATTCCCCAACGTTTTGCTCTGGTGGCTATCAAGGTCTTTAAGAGCGATAATAGTAAACTTCAAAGGTACTGTTGCATGAACGACAGTTCATTTTTATACTGTACACTACTCGATTTTTGGTATAAAGAGAAGCGCTCTATCAACACGGCTTCAAACGATCTATCATAACATCCTATCATCTGATTCTAGAGCTTAGACGGCTCCCCAAGTGCTGCTGTCTGTTGCTTATAAAGCTTCACCAGCTGGCGAACTGCAAGATCAAACATGACGTCCTCGCTGCCACCAGGGATACGGGCGCCGGGTACTTCACGGTAAATTTCTGGCATACGTTAGTACTGGGCACTGGGAGACAATATAAGTGGGATATTCTTACTCTCGACAAGCTCTCCTTGGCCAGTTCTGGTGTAACCGTTTCCTCCGAATAATAGAACAGCGCATCTCGCGCACTCGTCGAATACCCTTCCGGCTTGTGCTTTCACCATTGCTGTGAGACCGCCCAATTTGAGATCCGCCTCAGCCTTGCTCAGCTTGGTCATCTGATACACAAACTGATCGACCCAAGCAGACTGACTCTCGAGTTCAGCGCCGCATTTCGCAAGGCGGTTCCTTACGACGGGTTGGTCCATCAAAGTCTTTCCGAACGCCTCTCTCTTCAAGCAGTACTCGAATGCAGCAGCCAACGCCACACGAGATTGGCGGGTGACACCAATAGCAATGGTCAGGCGCTCGTGGTTGAAGTTCGTCATCACGTACTTCATACCCAGACCCTCCTCACCAATCAGATTCTCAACGGGCACCTTGACATCATCGAGCTCGATGTAAGTGGTACCAGCGCAGATTTGACCAGCGACCTTGAGTCTCCGCATGGTGACTCCCGGGTAACCCTTCAATGGCACTTGGATCATCGAGATGCCAGCGGGTCCAGGGCCACCAGTTCGGACAGCCATAGCCGAATAGTCGGCCCAGATACCATTGGTGATCCTATACAGATTAGCCAATTGCGCGTACAAGTCAAAAAATTGTTAACATACCATTTCTTGGTTCCGTTGATAATGTAATGCTTGCCATCCTTGGTCTTGATAGCGGTGGTTGTGATGTTAGCGACATCAGAACCTGCGTCAGGCTCCGTAATAGCAATGCAAGTACGCTTTCTCCCAGTGAGAAGGTCAGGAAGAAAGCGTTCTTGGAGCTGTTGATTACCAAACTTGATGACGGGAGCAACACCAAAAGCCATGCCCACAGTGACTGAGGCGGACGGACCAGCAAGACCGGAACGTGCCATCTTCACGGAAAAAAACACGTCAGCTGATGTTATTAAACCGCATCGTAAAATAGAGTAAATACCTCATCAACGTAGATTGCGGTGTGCAAATAATCCCAGTCCTCAACCTTGATTCCTCCAGGCATCTCGTGGATTCCCAGCTTCTTCAGCCACGCAACGGGCAGCGGCGCGGGGAGGTTGGGAATCAGAAAGTTGTTGTCCGCAAACTTCTTGAAGACATGATCGGGAACAGTCTCCTCACGCTCCCACTCCATCGCATGCTTGAGGAGGTTCTCCTCCATGAACGCGCGGCAGGTCTTCTGCCATTTCAGATGCGACGGGCTGTAGTACGGGGATGGGAATCCGCTGAGGTACGGCGGCTCCGAGAAAGGGATTACGGCGCGATCGGTGGTAGACATGGTGAATTATTTGATTTTAATGTTCTAGATGTTTGATTGCAGGTTGTGGCGTGAAGATATGCTTCATATATATCTGTTGGCTGAGAGGCACCCGAGGCTTGAGTCGGTTAACCTGAACCCCTCTCCAGTGAGTGACCGATTTGGATGCAGGTAGTCACATGCCGCCATGGGTCCAATTAACCGTTCTGTTTGTGCTGTGCATAACAGGAGTCTACATTGCCGAATTTACTAAAATAGACTTTTGATACACTTTTGGCACAGTTCGTGCAGAAAGAGCTCATATCTGCCAAGAATGGACAGGGGAGCTTCCTGAAGAGGTACAGGTGAGAGATGAGAAAGATCCAAATCACGTGTAGACACATTGAGGAAGCTGGTGCTATTTATCCAATTAAATAATAGCCAGGAAAATTTACAATCTATCATTCTATGGAAACACTATCTGCTAGGAGATATTACAGCTTCGCTGTGGTCTTCTTCGAAACATCTCTCAGTTCTCGGCGTAGAATTTTTCCGGACGCATTTTTGGGAATTGCATCCACAAAAACGACGCCGCCTCTTAGCTGCTTGTAGCTCGCCACTTTAGATTTTACAAAGGACTTGATCTCTTCCTCGGAGATTTTCTTGCCCACAACTACAAATGCGCGGGGCACTTCTGTTCCGTCCTGCTCGACACCAATCACAGCAGCATCTAGAATGATCGGGTGCGAGAGAAGGATAGCTTCTAGTTCGGCTGGTGCAACCTGAAGGCCCTTGTATTTGATAAGTTCCTGCGAATGTTAGTACAAGAACTTTCCTGGGGAGGATTGGTTGATATGCTTTACCTTCTTTCGGTCCACAATGTAGACTAAACCATTACGTATCTCCGCAATGTCTCCGGTCAAGAACCATCCGTTAACGAAAGCTTCCTCTGTCACCTTGGGGCTATTATGGTATCCTCTGGTGACCACGGGGCCTCTGACGAGCACTTCTCCACGTTGCCCCGCAGCAACATCCTTTCCATCGTCATCGACAAGTCTAAGAGTTCAAAGTTAACATCAAAATATCCGAAAGTGATTAAAAGACTAACCTCAGCTGCATATTAGGAAGTACCGGGCTGACACTGCCAGTATCGTCATTCATACCCCAAGGCATTGCTGTCACACTACCAGTCGTCTCACTCAATCCCCAAGTCTGACTTATAAACGTCTTCCCCTTGCCCAACTTCTGACTGGCCGCGTACTGAAGCTCTTTTCCGAGTGGTGCAGCTCCACTAACTGCAATTTCCAGGTGTTCGAATTGGTCGGTTACTGCCGGCGATTTGGCAATCAAGAGGTAGATAGGAGGAACACTGAAGAAAAAGGTGATTCGGTAGCGCTTGTTGAAATCCAAAAACTTTTGGAAGTCAAACTTGGGCATCCAGTATACCGGGCCGCCCATGTAGAATGGGTTGATGAAATATCCCTGAACTCCAGCTATGTGTGCGGCTGGCAGATGGGCGAGGGTCCTGTATTCGAATGGGGTGCCGCGCTGCGCTGTATATTCTCTACCGAGCTCGCCGGTAATGAAGGCCGCTGATACTATATTCGAATGGGATAAGAGAACTCCTGTTGGATGGCTGATTAGCTCAAGTGTCAAGTGGGGGGTATATTGGAGATAAAACCCTTTGGAGGCCCCGTGGTTCCCGACGAGTAAAGAAGGCATACAAGGCTATTTTCAAGCTCCTCTTTGTTTGTGATCCTCTTCCAATCGAGTTTCTCGCTAGAAATGCAGTTTTGATTGTTCCCAAGTGACGTCAAGCCCCATTCCGGGCTGGATTTCAGACACAACACCCGGTTGAGAGGAATGCCACACTGCTTAGCTGCTGCCACGGCAACTTCTTGGGTGTCAGGGCTGCAAACTAACAAGTTGCTGCCCCCTTGGGTAATTTGACGAGCCAATTCGGGTGTCGTAAAGGATGAACTCGCAGCAGAGTACACGCCACCTGCAGCGACAACTCCGTAAAAGAAAACCGGCAGAAGAGGCTGGCCAGATGATATACACACGACAACATCTTTACCAGGGCCCGACGCACCAATGTTGAAGTTGCGTCTTAGTCCATGGGCGATTCTCTGGGTCAAGTCTCGTGCTTGCGATTTGGTGACAGAGTTGGCATCGTTGCCGGCTTCAATATGAATTTTGGTGTCCTCAGCCGCATCGCAATGTCTCGAGTCTATAATATAAATTAATTGGTTTGGCGTCCAGGTGGAAAACAGAGCTCTAGTACGAACCGAACAAGAGGGACAAGACATCTACGTCAGGCACGGTGTAATTTTGGTCTGCCTGGTAAACCATAGTGACGACTTGAATGATAACTCTACGCTGATTTGAAGATAATCTACGTTTAACTTGCTTTGATATCGAATAATTATATTCTAAAAATGGGTCAATGAGCTGGTAATCAGGAACAACATTATGAAAGTTGAGTGGATTTGGGTGGATATCACAGGTCCTTCGGTTGCCATGGCCGAGGTTTTAGACGGTAAACTGATAGGGTAAAGCACGACAGCAGTGCGGGGTGGTGGCTGGGGTCTGGGGAAGAAAATGAGGGGAACCCTGCAAGGATGATTGCCGAGGGTGAGCATTACAGATTTAGTATGAGCATAAAATAATTATGTTTAAGGTTGCATAGAGAAAGCTATGGGGTTCAATGCACAATGACTTTTTGGCAGTACCTTGGGGGATATTACTACTCTGGTGTACTGACGTATCTGAGGCAATTGGTCAACATCCTCTCCCTGATGATAAGCTCACGCACGACATCCATGGCATACATAGGACTGGTTTCATCCGAAGTGCTTCATGCAACAGTAACCCAACATTGCGATAACTAAATCATAAAATATGTCATGTCGTGTCGTGATGAAGCTATCCAACAGCTCACTTGCTTTAGCGCATAACATAAACGCCATACGCCGAAGAAACTCCCAACCCATGCTACCCCAACCCTAAGTAATGGTTACAAGTTCACGATCCACATCTTCCTGGATATAGCCTGCAGCATCGTGAAGAAGAGATAATAGTCGCCCAGGTTCGTTGTCATCGTCCCCATGAACCACGCGCTTGATAACAGCATCAATGACATTGGAAACAAACTGACCACCACTAAAGCGGCTCTTGAGAATGTAGAGTACTCTCATGAGACTGCGCATCTCTTGCAGATCTATTGCCGAGTCGCTGGGCTTCCTTGTATCTCCTAGCAGGGTAAGTTTGAGGACAATCGGAAACGTGATATACGCCCCACTGTTAATATTAGCATTTGCCCCATCTTCGGTTATGATAAAATGATTGCTCACAGTGCAAGTGGGATGCTATTATTATCGCTCTGGGATAGCAAATCCTCCGCGCTTCTGGCTATACGTGAAGCCGAGTCCATGACCTCCTGTACCGCACCTTCAATGAACTTGCTAGCCGGAAGGGTATAGTTATAAGGGTTCAGGTGTGTGTATGGGAAGTATAGCACCGCAATGACCGAACTGCCAAAAAGCCGAAGTCAGCCATATTCGACCAAAGTTGGGACCGCCTCAACACATCAACTTACTCTGCAATTATCTTGGATAGTTGGCATGGCACGTCACACCTGTCCATGGACATCTTCCGAGATATATCAAGGGAGAATTCAAAGTCCTCCCTCAAAGCTGTCACCTCGGAATGAAACGATATTACCTCCATGATCTCGTTGACATCGACGTTACGACGCCTATCATTGTATTTCGCATATCCCAGTCTTCCTTGGAACATCATAATCCTCGCCATAACCCGACTAAGCTCGCACTGCTTGATGAAGTTGTCGATTGACAGAGTTTTGGAAATAGGGCTCATAAAACATGGCTCTGCTGACTCCATACCGAAGTCTTCCGGGGTCACAATAATCTGAGTCAACGGTTCTGTATGCAGGCGATTGATCCTCCGGAGAGCAAATGCCAGCATGGAGTCGCGAAGCTGGCAACACCACCAGATAATCTTCCTTCGCCCAGGACTGACGGATATATGTGCATAATCTAGCTCCTGCAGAATGGCTACCCGAGCATGTATAAATGCCTGGTCGACCCAGTAGCAATTCGACTGCTCCTCGGCACTGAAAGGACTCCAGAAGCTAAGTAAGATGGCTGCTCTGGCACGACTAATTGGCGATTCTTTGGCGGATGCATGATAGGTTTTCTAGCGGGATATTGTTATTATTTTGGTAATTTATCGAGATTGGAAAACTGAACTTACTCTGGCCGCTTCAAAAAGGTCGCTATGGCACTCAATTATCGAGGCGTATTTTGTTTTGCATATCTGCTCGTAGTCGAGATGCTAATATGGCTGTTAGAATCCGCTAATAGAGCTTTATAATCCCTCGAATATGAGCTTACCATCGCGCCCGCAAATAATAGAGCCTTAAACTCCACCAAGGTAATGCTTTTCAGGAATCCCATGTCGCCTCTGCGATAATAGGCGTTATGGAATTCAACTTCGTCAAAGACTGGGCATAGGGGGTGCACATGCTTGAAGTAGAGGATGACAAGCTCGTCGCGAAAGAATTTGGGAGGAAGGTCAAAAGGGTTATCTTGGCTCAAACCTTCCATTTCGTCGATGCCTGGCCATCTCTCCATAACTAGCTGTTCCTGACCTGAGCCATATCCCATTCCTTGAGACATAGACTCGGTTGTTGCTGAGCTGCCACTATCAATGTTGTGCTCGGTGTTGTACATCGTATTGTGTTGTGTTCCATGACCGTCTTGGCCATCCGGCGAGATGGTGCTGCCGAGCTCATCCCATAAACCCCAATACCAGGACGCAAGTTCGTCCCACGGGCCTCTCTTTCCAGCATTTTCACCTTCTGCGAATCTCTCCGCTGCCGCGAGGGCCTCCTCAAAAGACTTACTGGCCATGAAGAGCTCCTATTTCCAAAAAAGACAAGAAATCGAGAGACACGTTGCGTAAGATGTGAAGTGAGCATACTTAGAATTCATTTTGCGGGGTTTAGCCTGATACATGCGGGGACCGCTAATGGCACGGACCCTCTAACCACTAGCTCGGTAGGACTTCAGCGGCTAGGGCGTGGTCACGTGATATCTCAAGTTCCCGCATTTAGGGCCATAACCAGCGGTTCTTCTTCGACTAGTTTACTAGAACATGTGATAAATGGTAAAAGGAAGACTTAGCTAGAGTTTCAAAGATCTAGAATATTAGAACAAAGCTAGACAAGAGGTCTAGTCGTTATATCAAGTACTGTGTCGCCGCTGACTTACTCGACAACGTCGAGTCAGTGCGGGTCCCGTCGGTTGGCATTACCCCGCCGATCCCTGTGCCTCACGAACCCCCTATAGCTTGGCAAGTAATTATGTACACCAACGAGCCTCAAGCAAAGCCAGGCCTTGTTTCGCCCACGGAAACCACGTCCACGGAAGATCAGGAGATAATCCGAAATTACAGCGTTCTAGGCCAGCCGGGGTTTGTATGGGACACTTCACAATGCATAAATGCATACTGCAAATCACTAATTATAGGTACAGTTCGCAGCGACGAAGACTGCAAATCATTAATTATAGGTACAGTTCGCAGCGACGGAGGATGCACGTGGAGGTAAAGTCTGATTTATCGATATCTAGGGGCGGCAATATGCTCATGTGGGTTTCAGCCTAGCCAAGGGTCCATATGGGTCCATGTGTCATCTAGTGGCCCTAGTCCCGTTCCTGATGCCCCTAACATTGCGCTTGTGCAGTACTATCACCATACCCCTGGTTTTACAGATTTGATTTGATCTTTCTCCATTTCTCAACAGACGCCGATCAAATGCTATGCCTCCCAACTCATTCGTTACCCATTACACACCGCATATCGCCGCTACGTCATAGGGCAAGCATCAGCCCCAGCATACCCAGAGCACCAGAAAGTCCAACAATGGCCGCTGTCGGCCGAGAAGCCAGGGCTTCTGAAGTGCTGGTGCCACCCTTATCACCTGCTACTTTTGCGTTTGCTCCCGCAGCACCGCCGGTTCCAGTGCCGTCGTCGGTTTGGCGAGGGGTGCATCCGGTAGTGGCGTGCGTTTGAACGCTCAGGACGTAGTTCTTGATTTCGGGAGACAAGTCATTGTACCATGATGGGGTCTGGCCGGCCTTGAATGCGCTGGCAATCGAGCTACGAGCGCCAGCATTTCCAAGTTGACCAAGGATGCTGCCAGGAATAGCAGTGAGCATTTGCCGGGCAAGTGTGGCATCCGGGGGGTCGAATCCTCCGATGCATGTCGGCATGGTAGTTGCAATTGGAACGTTTCCAGTGATACCTGCCTTGGATGATAATGCGGCCCTTGAGGAATTGTCAGTCGATTTCTTCTAAAGTGCATAGAGTACATACACTAATTGTGACATGGCATCGGGAGCATCAGACGCAGAGCCTTCGTCTTGTCTCTTTTTATTCTTGGCTATCTCATCAGTGATGAGAGATACTTTGGATGATAATTTAGCACTTGGGTGATTGTCAGTCAATTTCTTCGCAAGTGGAGAGAGTACATACACTAATTGTGCCATGGCATCGCGAGCTTCATGAATTGCTTCATTCTGAGCCACCACGGCGGCGATGAGCGTGAATAGCAAGAGGCACAGTGCCTTGGACCACATGATGGGCGATGTTGATAAAGATCGAGTAGGCAGGCCAAAAGGATATTTACAACAATGTATAGTCCACCGACTTCGAAAAATAGAAGGTAAGAAAAGTCGATGTTACGGTCGCCAACATGATCGACGGAGGTGTGGATTATGCTTGCATTATTAACGTACAGCAATCTTCAGTTTCAAGGGTAATTCCCACCAATTCGGCTCTCTAGAGATTTTCCATGTGAATCCCAGTTTAGCAACTAAGCCTACCCGAGGTTATAAGACTAAGAGATCAGGCGGGGTATGCAGGTGTTCTTGTTTTTAGTTGTATTACTTGGATCATGCCATTGATGTTAATTAGGCGCCGGCTAGCAATAAGCATCAGTCAATAAGTTGGCAGTGGGGGTTCCAGGCACAGTTCCTTGTGCAGCTGTCAGTGCACCGCTGCCCTGTGGGGTTCCCCGTGGGGAACCCCTCGTATGGGTACCCCGCCTGCAGCAATACATCGGTTAACCCCGCAGTTCTTACCCGAACCCCCTGTTCATTGCGGAGTCGGGGTCATCGAAATCGCGTGCTAGTGGGCAATTGGGTGTTATCACAATTACTCCTAAATGCTATAAGTAATCCAAGTGTATCCATGGGAAAATGGAGTTTCACGATCAGCTCAACTCAGGCCCAATCCAGTCCATCAATCGCAAAACAGCCTCGTAGACAAGCCAAACCGCCAATATGCGTTTCTTCAGCTTCGTTCCTCTCCTCGTTCTGGCTCCTTTTGCCTTTGCGTCTCCAGCAGTCCAAGGTTCCCAAGCGGAGGCTGCTGCTCCCTTGGATTTGACCAACAGGGCCGTTGATCTCAGTGGCCTGCTCGGAACTCTCACTCAGGACCTTGGTGCCATTACTTCGCTGCTGAAGCCAGCAACCTTCACGAACATCGAATCTGTTATCACCCATCTGGCGCTACTCCTCGATGACAAGACCACCAACCAGACCAAGTCGCTGCTGAACACGGCCAGCACTCTCCTCGCTGGCCCTCTCCTCCCATCGCTCACCAGCCTCATTACACCCGACTTTATCACTAAGATCAGCGGACTTATCAACAATGCAAACAACCTGTTGACTCCGACATTCGTCAAGCAGACGACCGGCTTGATCAACGATGTTGCTCCTGTAGGTCTCAATTGTTAGTTCTTGGTGCATAGTTTGTTACTAACATTTCACAGTTGATCTCAGCCGTCGCCCAACTGATAGGTGGTCTTCTCTCCGCTATCCTTGGCGGATAGAGTACCAACGAGCTGGTGCGTGGGAAGTTTATGATGAGATGAATGGTCGCCATGGCCCATGGTATCATGCGAGATGTGGGGGGCCCATTCTATTTGGAGGAGCATACTCCATAGTATATAAGTCAATAATTCAGGCAGATACTACTAGCTATATAATACGAGCCCTGTCACATTGATAATACGTTTTATGATCTTGAGTTGAATATGTACTAGCACGATATTTTTTTTATTGAGAATAAAGGCAGAACTTAATATATTGCAGTAATAAAGAGTTATTTTTCGATATGAAGAAGCGCAAGATTTGACATATTGTAATCACGAAAGACGGTTATCACTCATCAAGTTTTACAACAATAACAATTAAGACTCTTCAATTCACCAGCGTTGTACAGAAAGAATCGGGTATCATTTTATCATCAAAAGGTTTCTATATACTACTATTTATGCATTCCCATTCCCACGCAATAAAAACAAAAACAAAAGATATACAATTTGAAATAATACCAAAATAAGGAAAGAGGGGCAGAAGTGCCGATGACTAAGCCATATTCTTCATCCTTCGGCGCATATCCTTCAAGTAGAACTTCATCGGGTATGTTCGAATGAACATAGGTAATTGAGGGTAAACCGTCTTGGTGACCCCCAACAAGACCTTGTAAGCCCTCTTGCGGGATTTTGAAGTCTTGAGACCATACGCGTCTCGCATGTGCGGTGGCAACCATTCTGCCGTCATCAGACGCAGCGCAGGCATGTTAATCTTAGCCCACAATGGGAGCTCCTTGTTCCAGAGAAGATCCTTGCCGACACTGATAGCGTGAGCTGAAATTTCAAAGCTTGCAATACTGCGGTCCCAATACTCCCAGAACGCTTTGCGGTCTACGGGCCACATCTCCGGGGGCACTCGCAGTGTCGTGGCCAGAACAGCGTACTCCTGGTAGATTTCGTCGGCCTTGGCGTCGTCAAATTTTCCAAAAATCTTTTCGGTGATGTCGAGTCCCACCGCGTACAGCGTCGATGCAACCCACAGCTGAAGGTCAACATCGTTTGCGGAGTAAGTTGCCCCCTGGACAGGGGCATGAGCACGGTGTACCATATCAATAATGGTTTTCTTCTCGTCCACAGAACCAAACGCCATGCAGTAAACATACGTCATGGTGGTCCGCAGGCGGTCCACAGGTCTGTACGCGAAGTTGCTGTGTTCGTTGACTCCCTGACCCACACCGGGGTTGGCGACCTGGAGCAGGATTGCGACCGCGCCACCAGCAAGAAGAATGGCCTCTTGGACCACTTTTTGCATCTCCTTGGGCTGGAATGACGGATCCAATGGGTCTAACCTCTTGCGGGTCTTCCTACTTGCCAGACTTTGCTTCTCGGGGCTCCCTGGGGTCATTGTTCTGCTGTCCAAGGCATCCGTAGCCGCCAAGGCGCCTTTCTCGTTGATGGTGTCAGCCGGGCCTGACATTTCTGGGGCAACGAACACGTCGGTCGTCATAGCGTGGTAGGTAGTTTGTGCTTGCATAGAAATGTATAATTGTGAAATAAGGGTCGTTGCACTAAATTACGAAACAGGCTGGATGTTGAGAGGGAGGTAAGCACGGCAGTATTTACAGGAACACTTTCACAACAGTTATATATTCAGAGCAACTTGAAATTACCTTTGTCACAAGGCTACGAAACGCCTATCGCGGCTGCATTCGGTAGGCGCCGGCAAATTCTAGTTGGGATGGGATCTTTTCCATTCTGAGAGCGCATGTGGCCAAGGCGTCCCGTACATAGCGCACCCTGTCAACGGCCCCTCAGGGTGTTAACCGGACCCCGCCTTGCATGTGGATGGGATGTGGATAGCGAGTCTTGTTCAAGGAGTTTGTAACCGAACCCCGCATTATTGGTACGTACCAATTATGGGGTAAATTGTGTCTAAAGGCATAATGCTAATGTTGATCCCTCCATGCCGAAGTAGGTGTCCGTGCATGCGCGGGGGAGGCGGCATGGGGTGGGGGGAACTGGCATTATCAAAATGTATCAAAACGGGGCTGTGTCACGACATGGTTGCAGGGTTTTGCAATTTTACTTTCATCCCATCCTATATTTTGTGTAAATTTGCTATCCTGTGCTTATCAGCTCTTGTGCAAATTTCATGGAAGCTGGAGCTCCCGGATCGTAGTCTCAAGCTAAGACGAGCCTTTTGGATTGCAGTCTGAAGCTGGAAAAGTTCCCACAATGGGCAATACTGGAGAAGGCTCGATTGAGAAGAAGCCTAGTCATGTCATTGGCGCCAGCCGACCAGACTTCACTGCCGGTCATCGTTCTGGCAAAGAGAAGACCAGTAGGGGAAGCGTTCAACAGATTGAGAATGCCCGTGTGATGGAAGAGGATTCTCATCCTGCCAAGAAACGGGGATGCTTTGCGAGATTCTGGGCTCACTATAAGCGGCATTGGTGCTTATATGGCCTTGGTGGTGTTATCTTTTTGGCGATCTTCCTCCCAATATTGTGAGTTCTATGACGTTCCCATCTTTGCATCAGAGGCAATGGGGCATATTCACCTTTCTCTGGCTACATATTCCTTCCGGCCCTTTAACAAATGACCCAGAACTAACGACGAAACAGTTTCCTGATCGTGTTCCCTGCGATTGCTCAGCGGATGGTCGACGATGCTTCTCTCCCCATTTACTCAGCGAGCATCACCAATCCAACCCCAGATAGCGTTCAGTATTCCCTCTTCGCTGGCTTGAAGGTTCCGAAACCATTCACAGTCAAGCTCAAACCCATTGCGCTCAACTTGTTCGTGGATCAAAATCCACCAAACCGCAATCCGTACATCACAGTCCAGCTACCAGAACAAAATCTCAAGGGTAATGCGACTATAACCGTCACAAACCAGACAACCAATATTCTGGACAAAGAAATATTCGGAACCTTTTTGCACAGTGCGGTTTATCAAGAAACTTTCATTCTATCAGCTTCAGGCGCAACAGATGCTTATGTGGGCAAACTCAAGGCACATATCAGCCTCGACAAAAAGGTGGAACTGAAAGGTAAGAGCTCCCAATTCATAATCCTTGAAATGTGGCACAATATGAAAGTTTGCTAAGACCCTAATTAGGTCTTAACAAGTTGAAGGGCTTTGGCATTGCGAGTGCTCGTGCTGTCTTACCTGCTGAGGCAGATGGAACAAACCTTATTGCCGAACTAACCATTCCTAACGCATCTCTGGTGTCTTTTGAACTTGTAAGCCATCCTGTTCCCCTCTGCCGCGTCGTTTGAGTAACCGTTTTTCTAGGGGAATGTGACACTGAACATTATCGTTGGCGGGATTCTCCTTGGAAACGCCACGATGAAAAATGTTTACCTTGTTCCTGGAAACAACACTGTTTCAGCTCGAGGAGTAGTCAATCTCAAGACGGCTATTATGAATCTACCTGCGATTCTGTCATCCCAGGTGGGCGCTCTCACAAGCGGAAACATCGAAATGTCGGCGTCAGGAAACTCGACCATCTACAATGGTCACCACATCGACTATTACGAGAAGGTCCTGAATGCACTCGTGTTGACCACACAGTTTCCATTGTTGTCCATTCTAATGGACAGCTTGACAGGAGTGTTAGGTGGCAACGGTGGCACAGCCATACCTTTTGCATCTGGGTACAATGTGACCAATATCATTCCGCTCCTGCAGAATCTGACCGCGATAGCCGGGTTCTAAATCATGAAACCATAGCATTTTAATTTGTTTTGTCGTCAAGCTGGATACCCGGTTTAATGAGTTGGCCATGGGAAATACCCGCAGTTCGAACTGCGTATGTACATAGCTTTCATAGCGAAATTACGAAATCCTGATCTTTCCATCGTGTGTATAACTGATCGAGAAATGGATCTGGGAATGCATTTCTATTTATTTGGGCAAATTCTACCTGGACTGCGATTGCCGAGGTTATGCTTTGAAATAATACTATGTCTACAAATTAAGAACCGAGAGCAAGGGTTGAGGCAACGTGATACTTGGCAAAGTATAATGAAGGATTCGACACCAAAGGGTCCAACATGCACATGCGCGCGTAATGATTCCTCCGCGGAACTATGCCTGTTTATACTATATTTATTCTTTGTCCCCGTCTTTAAATTTGTTCTTACACCAGCACAGCATATCACTGCATTCGGATATATCTCACGACCCATCAAAAGCAGGCTCGGCAATCAACCATGTCCAAAGTATTTTCTCAGAGCGATGTAGCGTCGCATAACAAGGCTGATGACATTTGGATTATCATTAATAATGATGTCTTTGACGTGACAAAATTTCAAGACACGCACCCAGGCGGTAAGAAGGGTATGAAAACTTCCTCATATTTTCAAAAGTAAAATGAAACATCTGCTGATTGTTTTTAGTGATGCAAACTGTTAGTGGCAAAGATGCCACGAAGAAATTTCAGAAGTATCACAGAGAAGCAATCTTGAATAAGCACAGGGAAGAACTACAGATCGGTAGCCTTGAAGTTGTTGAGACGAAACCCAAATCTTCGTCCTTATTCTCATTTTTGAAGAAGAGCTAGCTACATGCTACGGCAGAAGCACCACAGCCAGTATAAACGTGCTGGACGGTTTCAACTTGCGTCAGGCCTTTGCAGGAGTTTATCTTCGGGATCACTGTGCTCTTTTCTCAATACCACTTCCTACAGAGGCTCATCAACGAATGATGAATAGCTGCCTGCCTTGTTTCACCGGCGAAGAGGTCATGACTGTTGCCTGCAATCTTGGATCCTGGACTAAGTTCTGCGTTTGAGCGTTGAACATGCTTTGCGGCACAGTGAGGCCAGATACTTTCCAGAGCCAGTTGCGCCAGCTGCTCTGATCTCTTGTGTGAATCTAGGAGTTGTGCGTGGAATGTGGGCTGCTGAAGGTGAACAAGGGTCAGATAAACATTAGTCATGACTCAAACTAGTGCGCTATAAACCGAGAATGTGCCCAGCATGTCCCACAATGCTGATTTCTTGAGTTGAGTCTTCGATATAGGACGGTAACTTATAGAACCTATCCATCGTCGGGCTGATTAGCCTGACATCATTTCAGCTTCAGCGTCTCCCGTAGAAATAGGCCCTAAATTTAGATAGAATGGATCATTCGGAAAGAGCGTATTATTCTCAAGCCATTCATCGTCCAGGTCCTCTATGAGAGAGCTTGGTTCCACGAGCATCACCAGATTACCCTGAACGCAAGCTGTCTTGCTATACAGCATCCGTTCAAGTGCTTCGTTTCCACCCCTTATCGACGCAAGTATCCGTTGAAGCTGGGCGAGTATGTCTATTGGCCGATAAGGCGAAAGCCATGAGACTGTGTCATTGTTGGCAACTGCATCCGCCACCGTACTTGCGATCTCGTAAATTTTCGTTTCCTATTTCAATATTAGCGAAGGTAAATATGTGATAGGCATGTCCACGTACCATAGTTGGTCCATGAGCTTCAAGTGCTGTACTGGGAAGCTGCGATATAAAGCCCAGGAACTCCCTCGCGATCTGAATTGGATGGTCTAGAGAGGTTATTCTGCTCCCTTTGTTTAGCCTCTCATAATTATTTGATGCTTTCCACAGAACAGCACGCATCCATTGGCGCGTGACACATATATCAGCGCGTTGGACTTCGCTGCTAGAGTCCCAGTCAAGAGAGACCTCTTGTAGCTTTTTATGAAGAGCGTAGAGAGAGTTTTGGCGGGCTGACTCCATATCTCCTGTTTCGAACACGTCTGCACTCGAGCCCTCAAGTATTTCGAAGGCGCGCGACTGATCAAATGTCCAGAAGAGATCCACGAGTTTTTGGAAAGCAGGCAGGATCTGTGTCTCGTCGTCGCCATCCATTGCTGGGAAGAGCACATTGGGTTTTAAAATAACTGGAAGTTTGTAGAGTATTCCTACGCCCCTGTCTGATGTTAAAAGGTTGCTTATAAGAACGAAACAAGAGAGAGTACCTTTCTGTTACGAACAGCAACCACAGAATGCGTCGTCGGAGCTGTTGCTCTGAAGGAGGGAGTGATAGATAAGATGACTCTCTGTGCAACCCCATAATCTGCGCAATCGTAATCGCTTCCCTCAAAAATAGCAGAGACTTGACTCCACCCTGGTCCTGGTTTTCATAATAGATATGAAGAAAGAACGCTATTCGCAGGATGTTTAGGTTTGCACTCTGTCCGTTCTTACCCATAAGCTTCGTTCGCTGACATTCTTCTGCCATTGAACTTCCGGTAGCTGTGCTTATTCCCGTCTGGTCTAGCTTCAGCTGGGCAATAGTTGCCGCCCCTATTGCGTTTGCGAGAGCATACGTCTCCATGTCTTGCACGTCTCCCTGCAACGACCCCATTATCTCCTCTACCGCCACGATCGGCCATATTGGGTATAAACGAAGTCGATATACACACAGTTGCACTACGAGGGATGAACTTGGAGTTTTCAGCGGGACCTCGTGAGGTATGGACTGTTCACTATGCCATTAGTCGGCGACGTTTAGTAGTGGCTTTGCGGAGCATACATTGAGGGACCCGGCGAAGCAGGAACATCCATCCGACTTTCCGGAGACTCATCTGCGAAAGAACCCTCATCTTCCACACTAGGATAGCCTTTCTGCTGTGTTTGAGCAATCGATATCAGCGTTTTTGGCCTCAAAGCTTTTGGTCCGCGGTTTCCCCGGCGCTCT
The DNA here is from genome assembly GCA_001630575.1 of Pseudogymnoascus sp. 04NY16. Lineage (NCBI taxonomy): Eukaryota > Fungi > Ascomycota > Leotiomycetes > Thelebolales > Thelebolaceae > Pseudogymnoascus > Pseudogymnoascus sp. 04NY16. Next base: position 29,680 of record LNAU01000162.1, on the reverse strand, counting down.
GTGAAGGTGCATTCGATGCGAGCGCTAATGCAGCTTTTACATGGTGGGACCTCTGAGCATTTGACCTTGCGGATCTTGCACCCATTGCAGGCGCGTCTGCCGATCTTTCGCTCCCCCATCGCGCTGAGGCATTATGACTTGCATATTCCAAACCTCATGAAAAAACGCCGATGTCGTGATGGTGGCACAATGTCGTGCTTTTGGCCATTGACGCGGAGTGCGGGGTTGAACCAGGGGTCTAGTCTAGAACAGGGGCTGGAACTAAAGTTGGGGATTGGCCACGTTACTGGTGGAGCCAGGGTCTTTACCGCTTGTCAAGTCACTCAAGCTTCTAAACTCCGACGTCATATCTATCGGCGCCCGCGTAACTATTCGGGCCCAACCGTAACTGAGCCATTTGATAAAATGGGCGGTCTACCTATGGATTTTAAAGTTCAACGTTGGGCCGGCCATTCGTGAAATAAATCCGGCACTTTGGCGGAGTGGTTAACGCGATGCCCTGCTATTTCCATGGGAAGTATTTAGGCATTTCCCTCGGGAGCGAGTGTTCGAATCACTCAGGTGTCGATTTTTTTTGCATTTTTGCCAGTTAACTGTCCTAAACAGGAATCTCAGCGAGCTTGACAATATAATTTATACGGAAAAGGTATTTATTTTAAGAAGTTAATTATTCTCAATACCAATTAATATTTTCATTGCCAGTGCATTTACACATTGTATATATGTTCTATCGATTCTTGTTTTTTTTGAAACCTATACAAAGGCTAATTAATAAAATATGCTCTCTCTACTAATTTATGTGGTAATTAAAACGTAGAAGAATTGTATTGAGAACAAGTACCTTTTATGTATAAATTATACTATAAAGATACCTTTAGGTCACAGTTGGGCTCGAACATATCTTATTCATAGCTCATCTTATATATTAGATTTCTGCTACACCATTATTATTTCAATCTCCGACTACTTTAACTACCTAATACTGGAACCTAAAATCAAGCCTCTTATTCCCATCTGCCTCTCTCGCTGTAGCGTCTGCCTGATAAATTGATCGCTCCTCAACAGTCATCTCGTCCCAAACTGCCGCCTTCCTCTTGTTCAGAGTCTGCAAATACAGTCTCTGTGCAACAAACGTTAACAACGAAAGAGCGCAAATAGATATCAGGACCTTGTTTCCCTGCTTGTAGTACGGCGAGTCGTATTTTCGATATATCTGAGATCCGATAAGTGACCCCACCTGGACAATGACATTGTAAGTCGCAGCGGTAATGGCGCGCTTCTTCACGTCAAATGTATTTTCCGAGATCCACGCTGAGACGATGGGGTGAAAGTAGGGATCTATAAGTACGTTAGAAAGAAAAATCAGATGTAGGACGAGGGATAAATACAGCCAGAGATCAACGTGATCAGTGAGAATCTAGACCACTCTCTTCCGCCATCAGGAAGAGCTAAAAGAGCAGCAAGAAGCGGCAGGATCCAAAATTCGCCGAAAAAACAATGGAAAGTTCTCTCGTTGAAAAATTCGCTGCTGTATGATAGAGTTAACATGGTGATAATTTGGATGACTGCCGATGGCACGGTGAGCATGTTGGAGTTGAATGTGGTGAAGTTGAGGCGTTTCAGAGTAAGTGTGAGATATGCCTGGACTGGTGTTGCCGGAATATAAGCTACAAGTCCGACGAAGTAGAGTCCCCACATTGACTTGTCGCTCCAAGCTCTCTTGATATCCGCAAACGTGGCTGGTTCTTTTAGAGCTGTGAGGCCCTTGGCTGGATCATCTCGTAAGATGCGCTACGAATGTTAGAAACGGTTACCACTACATTCTGTTGAACTTACGTTAATCATGATAATTTCTTCTCGTTCAGTATACCATGGTTTTCTCCAAATAACACCGGAAGTTGACGTCGGTGAACTGGGGAGATAGAAGAAACTCTTAATAAAAGTTAGCTCATGGCCCATCGAAAAAGTGGGCGCATGGGATTTCTCACGATAATACCAATCACGAAAGTTAAAATGCCCTCGATCAGGAACAGCCAAAACCATCCGGGCTTTCCACTGGTTCCACGCAGTTCGAGAATCCCAGCGGCCAGGAGTGCCGAAATAACTCTCGCCACGTTAAGAGTCGACCAAAATGCGGCGAGGCGAATAGATAACTCCTTGGACGTATAGAAGTACGTCGCGAAGAGAATAGTACCAGGAATAAAACCACCCTCAAATGCTCCGATAAGGGCCCGGGTAATGTAGAACGACGTTCTATTGGTCATCCACGGTTGAGCCCATGCTGTGGAGTATTAGCTGTCGTTAAAGCTTTTATTAGTTCAGAAGGCCTTACAAACTAAGCTCCAGCAAATCATCATGGATGGTAAGATGCGTTTAAATCCGTATCTCTTGGTCAGAATTTGGACAGGGAATTCGCAAACCATGAAGGCAAGAAGCTGAATCGTTGTGCCCTAAGTTTTTGTGAGAATTTTGAAACTTAATTCCTCAGAAAGGCAACTTACATTATTATAATCATCACTGGTGAGGTTCAAATCATCGAGGATATTATCTGCTGTTGCATTTGATAGATTTCCGCGATCAAGTTGGAGGCCCGCGAACTAAGCCAGTTAGTTACTGGGGACGCAGTGGGGATTAATTATCACCATACCATGACACAAATCCACGACAAAAGATAAAGGTCTGTTTTCAAGATTACCCTTCTCTCCTCAGCCGGAGTCCACGTGGCACCCGGATCAAATCTGTGACGTCCCTCATAGTCCTCGTGGGGAGGTAAAGCATCTGAAAGATTCTCACGCCCAACTCGAACTGCCGATATCTTAGACGTATATGGCCCCCCGTTGTCTGAGATTGTCCTCTGAATAGCAATATCCTTCTCCATTTGATAAATGGGCTGAAAAACCGAAGTAAAACCGCGCTATCAAAACTCTCTCAAATATTTAAGGTTCACCGTTGGATGTCAACGTCAGCGATAGGTCAATGATATGTGGAGGCATTTGTTCAAACTATATACAAAGTCGCAACACGCGGTGCGTCGACGAACCAACACACCTCGGCACCAAATCGTCAGCAAATGAGAATATACGCCATGTTTGTCCACAATCGCGTGATACCTCCATCCCTTGCAAAGACACGGAGCTTGTTCAAGAACGCTGGGATAATACAAAGTGCGAAGCCTGTTCGATAGAGGTTAGAAAGCGGAGGGGGAGCCAGTCGGGCCCCATGCTCCCGAGCCGCGATTCCCGATTCGCTTCAACTCCGAGAATTTCTCCGGGGACGGTCAGCGATACCACTTCGCGTGAATGAGGAGATAATTTATACCCATTTCGTGATAAAGCTATTTCAAATGTGTCTATGCACTCCGCAAGTTTCGCCGGAGAAGCTGTCGCTTCTGAATATTATAATTTGGCGCGGGTGATTCGTAATGTGGTTGATATCGTCAAGAACGACCCTTGACACCACCATTCTCTCGACTCAACACATGAACAGCTCAAACCACAGTGAAAGCCACGCATTAAGCACGTTTCTCTTATCTATCATTTAGTATTTCCACGAGTTATATCGCATTTGATCCAGAGCATCTCTTGTAGAAAGCGATTTCGTCACAATGCCTTCCCAAGAGGCCATCGTTCCAGCCGGAATTACTGCTACCATTCGCGGAGGCAATACTGAGGCTCAGACTAGATGTCTCAAGCCTCTCGTTAACTCTGGTTCCCTTGACAAATTTAACCATGCGGATCTAACACCAGTTATTGGCAGAGAGTTCACTGGCGTTCAGGTTGTAGACTTCCTTGGAGCTGACCAGCAGCTCATCGATGATTTGGCTATCACAAGTAAGACAGGCTTGGATCAATACACATATAACCCCTACTAACGTGGTTTTGATATCAAGTCTCAGAACGTGGCGTCGTCGTTTTCCGGGCCCAAGATATTACCCCGCAGCAAATGAAAGAGCTTGCTGAGAGGATTACCAAAGCCGGAGGGGCAGTAAGTCTTTCCAAAGACTATAGATCCATTCCCAAGTTAATCCTTCTACAGCCTGAATCATCTGGCCTCCATATTCATCCGTTAACAGAGGCTGGTAGCGAGCTCGGTGACCAGATCAGTGTCATTAGCAGCGAGAAGCAAAAGAAGGGCGGCGGACTAACTCATCAGCTGAGCGACGTATCTCGCTTTGCCAGTGCTGGATGGCATTCGGATATTACCTTTGAACCCGTGTCATCTGATTATGCTATGCTTAAAATCCACACCCTGCCCGCCTCAGGTGGTGACACGGTACGCCTTTCACGTGTCAACTTGAAGATCCGTAACTAATAAGACCACAGCTTTGGGCCTCTGGATACGAAATCTATGACCGCCTATCACCAGCAATGCAGACATTCCTAGAGGACTTGACTGCAACCCACGATGCGAGGTTCTTCCTTGATGAAGCAGAGCGGCTTGGGAATCCTCTTCGAGATGGCATCCGTGGTTCGCCGCTGAACTTTGGTTCCAAGCTCCAAGCCGAGCATCCCGTTATTCGTACCAACCGTAAGTGTGTTCAAAGAATTTATGGAACTCGCCAACTCACTCTTTACAGCTGTCACGGGGTGGAAGTCAGTATTCGTAAATAAAGGGTTCACAACTCGCCTTAACGGCGTAACAAAAGACGAGTCAGATCTGCTCCTGGGCTATCTTTTCAACATTGTTACACAGAATCACGATGCGCAAGTGCGAGTGAAATGGAACAAAAACGACCTCGCGATTTGGGACAACAGATCTAACTGGCACTGTGCGACGTATGATTACGAAGCTGCCAGAGCTGGTGATCGAGTCTGTTCCTTGGGCGAAGCACCGTATCTGGATCTAAACAGCAAAAGTAGGAGGGAGGCTTTATCTTTGTAGATACAAAGATGGTGGGAATCAAGTTATGCGACAAACGAACGACCATGCGGAAATTTCATCATTCGAGTAAGTATTGTTACGAGCTTTGGGGCTCATTTGAAGGCCAGAAATATAGTATATAACTTATTACAATAATCAATTAACAGTCTATCTACTCAATCATAAATACTATATCCAAACACCGATGCAATGCAAACCATTCTCTCCAACCATCCATCGCCTAAGCACTAGCGCTCCTCTTCGCAATCTTACAAGTGATCAAACACTGCTCCACCCCCTTTGCAATGCTCGCTGGAATCTTCCCCTTGAAATCATCAACCTGCGCTCCATCCACCGCCTGTCCAAAAGCAGCGCTGACCACATCCTCGCTTAACGCGAACAGCTCCTCCGCCACCTGCCCGGTGCCCGGGTCCTCCGAGTTGAAACTCGCCACAAATGTAGCCGGCTCGCACCCGGTGTTGAACTGTGTGTGCACACTGCCCTGGTAGAAGATCGTCATCTGGTTGGCGTTGACATCGTTCTGGATCAGGCGGCGCCCGCTTTTGGCGTCGCCGGCGGTTGTGAAGACGCCGTTCTCGACGATCATCTCGGTGTGGATTGTGCCTTGTGTTACGACTTGCAGCTCGGTACCGCGGAGATGAACGTGAGGGGTGTTGAATCCGCATGGACCGAGGAATCCAACAGCCATCGCAGATTGTGTGCCTACAAGGGCTGGGAATGTCTTGCGGTTTGCGAGGGTGATGTCGCCCCCAAGGCCGCCTTTGCCACGGTTAACATCGAAGTTGAAGAGGAAGGAGGCGTGATCGGGAAGAAGGGCGATGCGGTCTGCGGAGGTGTCGGCGAGCGAGAGCTGAGCAGAGAGGGAGAGGGTAGAGTAGTCCCTCTGGGAGATGGGCGTGGCGATGGTGGTGGATGTGAGGGAGAGGATGGCTGCGGCGAGGAATGGTGTGAGTTGCATTTTGGCGGTTTGTGGTGGTAATTGGTGAGGTGAGACGAGAATAAGAATCAAATGATTGAATTCAGGAAATGATGCGCTGTAGAAAAGCTGAGAAGACTGAGAGAGTAGATGAAGAAGCTGATGATGATGAAACAAAAAGATACGATACCGGCGGACCAACAGGAGAGTTATATACTCAACACCTACTTACTTACCACTGTCAATATACGCTGACCGCGCCTCCGCCCAGGCCAGCGCGACAACAACCGAATCTATTCTCATCCCATCTCGCAAAAACTCACCAACGGTTTACATCAAATCTTCGACCCATCAGCCCATCCCACGTCAAAGGTAAATCTCCCATTCGTCCAGCACCCGCTGACGTGAGAAAAGCCCCAATCCAAAAATATCCCAGCCGCCAGCACAAGCGCAAGCGAGCCAACGGCAGCCGTTTTGTTTACCGTTCCCCTGTCCGGATCGTGACGCGCCCGAGGGGCCAGAATGCGCCACACCGCCCGCGGCTGTGCATTGTTTCGTTTCGACCCCGGAGATTGCTGATCCGCGCACGGTGTTGGACGGATGGGGAGATTTTGGCTCTTAGGCATATAATCAATTATTCCCTCTTTGGTATGAGTGGATCAGATGGCGGGTAGTGTAGGATTCCGGGATTTGATGGGTGGTCGTGATGGCACAAAGCTAAGCTTGGGATGAGGTACCAGGGGTGTGCAAGATGAGCTGTACGTACATTATCCACAACGGTAAGCAGCCACTGTATTGTTCACTCAACAAGATGTCCAAAATTAAGCCCGAGGTTTTAGCATGTATACTCATCGATGAGTAATTATCGCTGCGATAGCTCGAATTAGCATATGAGTTCAGTCAGAATACACAGAAGTATTGCATCTATGAGTACTTACTAATTAGGACTAGCATGGTTTAGTCATCAACATATTAACGAAATGTCGGTGACGACTTACGAGAACAACTATTTCATACTTACAAGTGTAAACGCTTGAGTTTAAGCACTCAATACTATTCCAAGTATATTTTAGTTATGTCTCTTATCTTTCATTTCATTCTACTCATACTCGTGTTGTTTTATTTTTTATCTGCAGTAGCTCACAGCGAGAGAGTGAACTATACACTACTCTCCCTTATTCATAATTAACTCCGTTCTTTGTTTCTTTGTTCTTTGTTTGCCAATAGTAGATTAATTAAATTTATCGAGCATGGAAGGGGCCACAAATTCTACGATCTCTGTATTGGTTGTGAACTGTGAGGATCTTGTTATGTACTCTTTTAGCACCAACTTTTTCACACATTGCCCTCGTGTTGCCATTTGTACCACCGGCTTCATTCACTATTGAAGGCATAACTTTCTCTTACCTTACATATCTCCTGAAACTTTGTTAGTATGAAACTAACAGCAATTTGACCACCGGTTCCTGCGGTGTACTAATATGAGCCAGGATGAATCTCAACAATGGGAAACGTGGAGATTGTCCAGGGCGCCAAGCAAATGATCCTCCTAACTCAAAGACATGCGACGTTCAGGCTGTCAACACCCCGGAGATTGCTGAGGAAAATACAGATATAGATCAGTTTGGAACAGAGTTAGGAGGAGTTGAGGCCAACGATGCCTCACAGATCGCTATCGTTTCCCGAGAGATTACCCCTCCAGGCAACACTAAAAACAAGTTGTCAAACCCGGAATCACAAGCAATTGAAGTTATGGGCGCCACAGAGGGTTTCCAGGGTGAAACATGTACAAATGGTGGCTCTGGTCCAGGATCACAAGGAGCTGGACAGTTGGATGGGAATAAACAAGAACTGGTCCTTTGGGAAAATAAGTCGCCGAAGGAGCGACTATTAAGCCGAGAATACTGTACCCAGGCATGCCTCTTGGGACTCAAGAGAGGATCAAACCTCGATGAGAGTTGTCCAAACACAGCATCACACCGCGTATCTGAGGGCAGCATCCACCACCCTATCGACGAGAAAGCCTTCACCCGATTAGCTCGAGAAGATCTTGCCCAAGATCTTGCGAAGTCCACAGGTGTTTATTCTGTACGTTTAAACATGAATGGCACCACAGGAACCCTCTTCAAACTCATGTTGCCACGCTACGAGTATGTTTTTGTGGGTAAAGGGACCACGTCAGAGTTCGTCTTGAATCTTCAACATGAAGCTTTAGTCTATGAACACAGACTCAAGAGTCTCCAGGGCCAGTCAGTGCCTGTATACTTAGGAAGCATCGACGTTGACTTGGTTATAAGATGGGCCATAGGCGCAGACCAGATTGTGCACATGATGTTGATGTCGTGGTCTGGTGATACGATTCCTGAAACGGAGGTGCCAATTCTCGAGGTGAACCGGACTCTGCAAGAAGTGATCCTTAGGGGTGTCATTCACAACGACGTGTTCAAAGACAGTAGGGACTGGGCTTCTGTGCGCAAGAACATTTACATCTGGTCGACCGACAATGTGAAAAAGCACCTGTTAAGTCAGATGCGAAAAGCTGTCTGCTACCCCAACGTCCGTAGGCGCAATATGCTTTGGAATTCTGAGAGGAAGCGCGTCATGTTGATAGACTTTGAGCGTTCTATCATCCTTGATGATGAATCGGATGGGCCAGACCAAGCTGACCAGCCGAAGAAATCCGAGCAATTGGAGCATCCAGAGCATCCTAAGAACCCTGGTCATCCCGAGGAACACGGGCAACCTGGACAATTGAGTCCAAAGCGAAAGGCCAATCCACAAGATGCGCTTTCATGGAAGAAGACCAAGGTTTATGGCGCAAACTTCCCAGGTCGTAGTCTTGGTTAGTGGCCACAAATCTAACGGGTGCGGCTTTTTATATTTAAGCTAACTCAACGGTGCGGTTTTATAGGGGTTTTGGGTACTTTGCCAAAAGAGTTGCGCAAGATCATATATGAATATGCCATCTCTGTCGAGCCTTGTTCTCATGGGGAGCCGAACTCAGGATTGGGATTATTGGCCACATCGGCTTTGATCTACAAGGAGGATATTCCTCTGATCTACCAGTCTCAACTATTTGGCATCGAAATTGATACGGAATCTCGAGATTTTGCATACAAACATATCAAACCCGACCGTGAAGATATTTCTTGGGGCGTTTCTATTGAACATCTATCAACTGATCTGGTTGACTTTGTTCAAAATCTACATGTTCGAGTCAAGCCTGGGTACGAGCCTTTTCACACATCTCTTCATGTTGCAATGGTAAAGTTTTGCCACGACCTACAGAACAATACTCATCTCCAGTCTCTTCATATCAGCATAGAATTCCCCACCAGCAGCAAAAAAGATGAACCCTGGGCTATGTTTTACCTTTTGGAGCCGATGAAGATGCTACTCCGGGGGGGGGAGTTTGAGATTACTATGACTTCAGATATAAGTGAGGACAACGCTAGGAACACTCGGCTTATATTTGCCTACAACAAGCGCCAATAAAATCCCCATGATGTATCGATTTACCACGGGCAGCAAGGTGGGAAAAGAACGAGAGGCTTTGGCGTTTTGGTAGCCGTGAATGACATTGGTACATGGCATATGTCCCCCTACAATGTATAATCGCACTTTCAAGCCGTCCCCTTGAAATGTGACAGTTAGTAATATATTCCTTCTATCCATTTACTTTAGTTTGTCATAGTATCCCATGAGCTTTTGGCCTTAACATCAGATGTTAGCGTCTATGGAACGCTTCAGGACCATAACAAGGAAAGCACTGCCTCATAAAGACATAAAAAAATGAACAAAGGCTCGGGCACTGATGATTTACTCCGCCATTACGAGCGTCACACAATTTTTGTACAGGTAAGTAAAATAGGGGTAGATCGTAAGCTAGCTGTGGCACAAAGTGTAACCACATCGTCCATAGAACTGCACACAACGACGGGGGCTCCCCGCATCGTCTGTAAATGAGACATTGTCTCCAGCTCTACCAACGCCTCGATTTAATGCGGTTACGCAAGTACTTCAAACATACTTCTATTTACTAACTTATAATCTAGTATCTAGTCAGATTTGTGTTGCCATGACTGCCGCTCGGGTTGTAATAAACGCAGAGCTACGATTATCATTCCCCTTCTAGAAGTCCACAAAGTGTCTCGCGATCATGACCGCATAAAGTAGTAACTGTTTCACTGCATTCCAATGAACTAATAAAAAACTGCAGCAAAGTCCTTGGCAGTTCTCAGGTGAACTGAAACCACGTCCGATTTCGTAGCGAGTGAAGAGGGTCATATGGTATATAAAGGGGTTTCTTCCCATACCCCTTATAGTCGACTACCATCTCGTGCAGACCCATAACCAACCAACTGTTCAAATTTGAATACTTCGTAGAACCAAAAACTCCAAAATGCATCTAAAGACCTGTGCCCTCTCTGTCGCACTCCTATCCGGACTCGCCTCAGCATATGTTCCGATCGGATACGGCCAACAGCTCCAGAACAACGACCAAGCCAACCATTGGGTCGTCTGGGTGGAGGGAAAATCAGCATGCCCAAACAGTCGCACCCTTGGCCTGTTGGTTAAAAGTCCATGCGGTCAGAAATTCAAGTATGATGGTGTCGAATAGTAAGTACACCCCCTTTACCCGGGGTGGCAAAGCTTGAGTTCCATATCAGCAATTATCTGCCCACAATCGAGCAATTCGCGCTAACAATCATTTCTTCGGTAGCAAATTGGCGGATTGTGATCAGAGCAATGAACCAAAATCACTTGTTAGCGGCGGCGTAAGTTGGAGCTGCAAACTCGACCACGATAAGATCAACTGCCATAGCGGTACCCACGACATTGTCAAGCATGGATATTGCAAATAAATGCAGTTTCTGCGCCTGTTGGAGGGGTAAAAGTGAGCTAGGAAATACAAAGCCTACCGTCGTCTTGGTTGGGGGTACTGAGAAACTTCGTAACTCCTGCACCAAAATGCGTGGATGGTACTTGGGACATTCGGCATATCATTCCAGTTGCACTCAATCAGCTTTTAAGCCAGAAAATCTAGCAGTCGTTACCGCCCGTGATAGTGCACAATAAATTTGATCTGTGTGTTGACGATAACCTATATACACGACGTTTTAAGCTCCAGCAACTTTCATCACACCAGTCAACTCACTACATCCATCCATTCCCCAGTGACACCTTTTAGACACCTGAGCCCTCCGCGCACCTCGCACTCGTTTTCCCACAATCCGTTGCAGCCCCATAATCGCAGCATGCTCCGCCGGCGCCACACTGGAATGCATGTGATGCCACGCGCTTCGTCTTGACAGCGTACGTGCCGGCGCCGACGACGCAGTTGCCGCAGTATATGCCTGCCTTGATGCCGGTTACGCACGCGCACCCGTTGGAGCTGCAGGCGCGTGGCTCGAGGCTGGCCGCGTTTACGGTAGCAATGGAGGCGATGAGGAGGAGGACGGCGGATTTGAGTTGCATCGTGACGGGTGGCTGGGGAGGGGTTTTGGTTAGCTTCAGGGCTGTGAGGTCAGGAAGAGGGCCGTACTTGATTGGACTTTGGGACTGGTAGATACTGTTCGTTAGGTGGTATTTATGCGTTCATTTTAAGAATCAGTGTGTTTAACGCGGCGTTGCTGCATATTTATACCCCGGCGTTGATATTAACTTGCCTCTATCTTCGCAGCAATGCAATGCCCGTCTGACATGTTAACTCTAATATTAAGGTAGACCTAAGCAACCATAGAGTAAGAGCAGTCGAGAATTCTAGCCTAAAACAGAATGATTTTCCGGCTTGGACGGCAAGGATAGGTCCTTGGCTGTGGGCAAAGCGGTGAGAAGGGGGGAGATCATCGGCCAGATTCGTTGACAGATTGAGCACATGGCAAGTTGCCTGAGTAGGATTATCCCACTACCGCACCATGCTCCACAACACTTTGTTGTGAGATAACTAGGCAGGCTTGAACAGACAGCAGATAGGAAGCGTAAGCATGGAACGTTACAGTTCGTTTAGTCGGTATAAGCTTCCTAAAAGGATTTCTGAAGCAGTAAGATGTGCAGTTGTTTGCCCGACTTTCTTATCCGGGCGTGGTTGTTGAGACCACCCCTGTAAATGCGGGGTAGCAAATCATTTGGAAAGCTTTAAACTCAATCTCAAGCCACTCACTGTATTTAGTAATTTAGTAATGGCGAAGAGGGCGTAGATTTGACTTCAACCAGCCTTAAAACCCGGTTTTAAGTGTGGCGCACATCGATGGGTGGCAGCGAGGAACGGAGATATATTCATAGTTCCCAACACTCTGCCATTAACATAATCCTCTTGTGGAATGAAGTACAACCGAGATTTGACTCTAGCATTGAGTTGTGTTTCTCTTGCCACAAAGGAATTTTTATAGGCGATCTCCAGCCAACTCTCTATATTGGTATAGGTGAGGCTGATAGAGAATGTAGGTCCTGCGTAGGGAAGCTATCAGCGCACGCGCGCCTATGAAACCCTTGCGTAGAGCTGCAAGGGCAACATAATTAAAGCTCTAATCGCTGTTCTTGTGAGGGCCAACCTGCGCATTCACTAAGACTGCAAGGCACTCGAAGCAGCTCCTATTACTAACCCTAAACTGACCAAGGACCAACACCTTACATTGCGACTCGTAGTTGCTCCTGTACATATTAAAGGATAAGAAAAGGCAAATTTGCAGCCCTTGAAACCCCTGGACTTCCCATCAACGACCCAATTGCTTCATTGTAGTCACCATGTGTGAAAAGACATATCCACTCGTCTGGTGTAGATCCAGGATCATTGCAAGGCAAGGCAAGAGGGCAGCCATTATAGAGAACAATTTTAAAATCGTCCCTATCTTCATGATGCCACTCTATTGCTGCCCCAATTACCATAGGTGCACCATTCTCTTCTGTCGATTTCTTAACCACATACGGGTCATGAGGATTGGTAAAAAGATTAATCTCATCCGACTCGTGTATCGTGAGATTTGGGGAAGCTATCATAAGTGTTTGAATCAAGGCATTGCGCTGGCCATCTTCGTGGTAACTCGCGAGATAGGGAGAAAGCCTATCCCGAGACCACGAAAGTGAACTGAAGCCTAGTCCACAAGAGACTGTTGCCGCTAGGTGTAACAAAGATGTTCTCCAAAACGGAGTATCGTGCTCTTTAGCCAATTCTACAATCTGGTCCCACGATGCCTTTGCAACCCTTGGAACCTGTGTTCTTTCATCGAGTTCCCGATTAAGTCGAACATACATCCCTATAATTGCCGTGAAGCATTTTGCGGCTCCTTTATCCCCTAGTACTGCAAGCTCGTATTCCAGTCTCCTTATTGTGTCGTCGGATTCATCAGAGGCCTTGTCGCCGCGCCCTGCAACAGCACGAGCCATCCTTTTAAGTCGTAGCTTGAAGAGCAGCTGCTCGTCTCTTGACTTTTGCTGTGTGGCCCATACAGAATATTGAGATATCCATTCGTTGAAAATAAAAATCCGCGTACGGTATACCGTTTCACTGACAATGGCTAGAATATCATTTAAATCGTCAAGCTCTGTCATCTTTTGTATTCTCCAAGTGCCCCGTCGAGATGCGTCTAGATATGGCTCGCGATTGCCAAGAAAATAAGCCAATCTTGCAAAATCACCCAAACACCTTGGATAAGGTATATCTGCAGAAGGCTTCTGAGATTCCTCCGCACTAATTTCGGTATGTCCCAGGATTCCCAGGGTCAATTTAGGTTTCACACTCAAATTTAGAAATGGCTCTTCGTGAAAGGTTTGGAACTGTGTTACACAATCGACCCACAATTCTCCGAATTCCATGTCTCTGACATTAGGAGGAATAGTGTACCACGAATATGATGGAAAGAGTGCCAAGACAAAATCTCTGGCTTTAGTGGTCTCTCGGGAGCTGGTTAAAGAACCAACTAAGGTATGAAAGACAGATGCTTTCCCTTCCGGTACTGGCTCAGAGGAGCGAGTGACTGTGCCGTTGTTTAGCATAGCGCGCATGAACTCTTTCTTCAGTACCATGGTTTGTTCTTGTTCATCAGGATTTTCCTCTTCCCCAACAGGCCAAATGAACTGCCCGCGCTCGACCCATGCCTCAGCGGCCTTATCAAGCTCAGTAAGTTCCAAATATGCCTTCTCCCACGTGACGGAAGATTTGGCCCGCTTGGCGTTCTCACAGACAGTGAATTGAATTGTCTGGGAGAGATTTGTCTCTTGTAGAGGCCATAGTCGATGTGACCAGATTTCATCAAGGCCATGTTGATGATGAGATTTGAGATGTTTAGCTGCGTTGCTGGCTATGTCATAATCTTCGAGTTGCCCATTTGCCCCACGGACGCGAGTGACGTTCCACTTCTCATCGTCTATCAGGTCTAGCAAACTCTCACAGCATGGACCGAAGCCACCGTCTTCTCTTACAACAATGGTTTTCGTTGCATTCATGTAGACAGCGGGAATATGCTCGACAACGGCTAATCTAGCGTCCTTGCTAGACTGGTCCACGACCAAGACGTCCATCCAAAATAGTGAATGGCCAACCAAAGCTGGCAATCTGTCCTGGATAAATCTAGCTTTCTGTGGAGACACGAGAACCTTTTCCGCTATTCCTGGGATTTTTGTCCACGAGGCTTGAGCCCATATGTGTGATATGGCAATATATGAAGACGACTCGAGAGTTACCTCATGCAGAGACAGTTGTTTATCATCGCCAAAGCGACAGAGAGTTATTGTAGGCATACTTGGGATGGTGATAGCTGCGTTTCAAATTTGATGGGCAGTACTCGGAGCAAAGAAGAGAAAGATAGAGCAGAGCAAGAAAAGCAAATCGCGCTGAAGGCAAGGCTTAAGCCACAATCTACAAGCACCACTTCAACACAACACACCATTGGCTTATTAGGCAGCAAGCTTCGTCAAGCCGTGCTGATTCGTTTGCCCAGTGTATTTCGATTTGGATGCGCTGCGCCTTTACAAGATTCTTCTTCTCAAACATGTAAGGGAAGGGCTTCCGCTCAAACCACTCTGTGTCTAGTTGCTTGCCAAACTTCTGCTAACGACAACAGTCGAGTACTGCCAGCAAACCCGTACTTTTCGCGCTCGCTATTTCTTCAATATCGGCCATGTAAGCAGAACCCTCTTGTCGCACCAAGAGAAGTTTGAATATCGTTGGTTTAGTTTTGGAGGTTTGGTTCCGTCGCTAATGTTGAGGGAACCGGACATTCCCATGGGGATACTGGAGGATTTTGCGCCCAAAATGACAGGTTTTCCTCAAGGGGTTGTCCAGCTCCCCGGTTGGTCCACGCACTAGCCGGTGGCGCCAGCCAAATGTCTCGGCTTCAGCTTGGGCTGAAGAGACCCAATTCTTCGGGGTTCGAGGGTTTCCCCTGGACCTACAAATAACATATGGGCAAAAGATCATATACGTAGACCCGTAGATTAGTGAGCAATTCAATTGATAATATTATAATATTTTACTGTATTCTACTGTGAAGCTTCTGCTCTGTTGCCTGAAGGGATTGATTACAGTGACTAGAGATTCTCGCACGATTTTGGGTGTGGTTCTCCGTACACTGTAACTCCCTCCAACAGCTAAATCACTTCGCCTCACTCACCCCACTACCCCCACTCACCCTGGTCACCCTTCAGTTGGCAAGGGGCCACGATTCCGCGCTATGCCTATTAGCACGATTGAGACTATTATCCAGAGGATACGCAAGCTTGTGTATGGCAGAGAGAGGACGGGATGCTGAATTCTCTTGGGTCTCTGGTCGTATGTGGGAGTTACTTGGATATTGTAATATAAAACGCCCTTTAACACAGGCCATCATAACCGACATACTGTAAAGACGATTACTCAAGGTTCTTTCAAAGTATTATTATTCTTGCCCTTCCTAAGCACCTACGTAATAGATGTTAGGCTTTGGTGGGGTCTTCATACCGTGACCGAGAAAGTAATCAACGTGATGAGACTGCATGTATCCCTTGAGTGTCATGGCGTTGCGGTAGGCCGGGTTGTGCGGCAGCGTATAAAGGCGGATGTCCGACGGGATGTTCGTGCTGAAGATGAGAAGCTCATCGTAATTGGCATTTGTAACAACAACCTCCTCGCGCCAGTCGCCCAAAATGTCGCCGAGGAAGAGTGGGTTTCGGGTCGACACGCTGCCACCGTAGTCGCTGATCTTGAGAAATCGTGGCATCTTTCCAGACACACTTGGTTTCAACCAGTCCCACTGCTCGAATTTCCCGTCGTTGTAGAGTTCCATGAGCGCGTCGCCATCCCACCATAGACCTAGCTGTGGCCATGGTGCTAAAGTGGTGTCTTCTTCGGTGAGCTTGTTGGTTGCCGCATTGTAGACGCCGTCGAAAGCCCAGACCTCCATGCCCGGGCTCCGTGGGTCAATGTCACCAGCCATACCGCGTGCGACATCGCCTACCTCGGTGCCAAAGTGCTCCCAGATAAGCTTTCCGGTGGAGGCGTCGTATAAGTACTCCATAAGGAGACTGGGGTTATCCTGCTGGATGCCATAGCCTTGAAGACCTGCGCGCGATGGATCCATCTTGGAAATATGGAACCGGTCGCCATGGCCAATACCCTGACCTGCCAACGAATACCGCAAGGTGCCATCGCCGTTGAGCGCGAAGCCAATCTCGCAGACTTCGTCATTTCCATCGCCGTTAAGATCAATAATGCGCGTATTATGCCCATCTGAGGCATCCTGGTCACCTCGCACCCATCTCCACGCCAATTTTACAGCCTTGCCGTCAAATTTCCAGGCGGCCATGATAAGGTTGAACGCACCCTGACCCGGTTGGCGGTTCTTCATATAAGTTACAAGATGCGGCGTGACACCGTCTAGGTAGCCGACACCAAACCGGGCTGCAAGAGGGCCATCAGACAGGTACTCTTTTTCAATATGAGCAGTGGCACGTAGCGCTCCTGTCTCGCCGTTGATAATGGCGATATATTGGTCGTCATCACCATTTCCACCACTGAAAGTTTTCCCATCTCCAAACACGACGCCGTTTGCGATTCGGACACTTGCATATCGTTAGCTACATGAGAATTTAGGGGGTTAAGGTGTAGCCTACGCAACCTCAGCCTTTCCATCGCTATCGAAGTCATAGACAGTAATTCCATCCCAATGGCCGACGTTCAAAGCTGATGAGCCAGGCTCAATGTTGTTTTGATTCACACTGTTTGGTCCCATGTTGATCTCCCATAAAAACTTACCATCACAGCGGTAAGCTTCAAGAGTACTGGGCGCTGTCTGCCGGTCGATCACATAGTCATACTCCTTTAAACACGTCAGGCATCTGAAATCCGCCCTGGGGGACCACATAAATAACTTACTCCGTCTCCATCCAGATCGCCAACCCACAGGTATTTGATAACGCCACCCGATTTGATCGGGATCCTGACGACTGGCTCTGCAGCATTGTTGGCCGCCAAGGTGAACTTGCCGCTGTCGGCCGCTTCCTTGCCGTTAAGCACTGGTCTCACATGGTACGTGTTGCTTTCTGCCAAGTTGGGATTTAGGTCGTGGAAATTGGTGCCGCCAGTCAAGACCTTGGAGTTGAGAAGCTTAGGGTTGCCGGAGCCGGTGGCTCTGTAGACGTTGAAGCCAATGCTTTCATCGTCAAGCCCTAGCAGCCGCCAGCCTACCAAAACGGCTGTCTCGTTTGAACGGACTGCGACGACACCACGACCAAGGTTCTCCATGGGCCTCTGGGCAAATGCGGCAGGTGCGAAGACCGCAGTGGTAGCGGCAACCGCAATGACGATCTTGGATAAAACGCCCATGGTTTCTAATGAAAGCTGAGTCGCCGTGAATCGAATGGACAAAGTTCGATGAGGATAAACGATTTAAAATCCGACATGATAACATTATTATATACTTCAAGCTCCCTTGCACTCTCAATCGGCCAATATATGAGAACGGAGTTTCGGTGTATTTGCAGCGGACAGTTGTCCGGATGCGGATCCCCTGAATGAAACGAAGAATAACCCTCATTGGAGGGAAATAAACAATTGCCTATGCCATTAGTATCTCGGACAGAGACTCTCTCCGCACTATGAGATGGCCAAGTTCATGCATACTCTTTTCATCCAATATTTCAACATATTGTCCAAGCAATGGGAACTTAAAACACGAGCCGCCCTATATGTGGAGTAAGCAGGTCAGTTCATTTAATCTCATCCGAGCACCTACGACACAAATTAGCCGTTTTCTAGCATCCTCCAGTTAGTTGATAGTGAAAACATGACTTCTGCCAACTNTCATCCAATATTTCAACATATTGTCCAAGCAATGGGAACTTAAAACACGAGCCGCCCTATATGTGGAGTAAGCAGGTCAGTTCATTTAATCTCATCCGAGCACCTACGACACAAATTAGCCGTTTTCTAGCATCCTCCAGTTAGTTGATAGTGAAAACATGACTTCTGCCAACTTTTCTGACATTCGTATCTGTTCCGGCCCAACCGCGAATATACCGTATTCGTGGATATGCTGGCCCATTCGCGAATGGGCCGGCCCAACCACGAATATGAGTCTCCACGACTAGGCCGGCCCATTCGCGAATGGGCTAGCCCAACCACGAATAGTAGTAGAAATAGAAGTAATCAATTGATCTATATAGCTACGTTTCCAGCTGTGTCTGCCCGTGCTCGTTTCTGATGAGGCCTCTCAACTAGAGCTATTTCTGTACGAGAAGTAAGGCCTGATAAATTACCACAGTCATGGTCATCATTCTGGTAGTGTACACTACACTGCTTTGCTTCCTTATAACACCAGCACCTCTTTATACTACAGTACCCCTTACATTAACAGGATATTCCAACCCGAGCAGTTGTAGAAGCCTCTCTAGCTGCAAGCCCTAGACTTACTTCCTTAGTAGAAGTAGGAATTACTATATCACTCCATAGAGCTTGCTCTATAACTCCGAGTGATTTTGTAGGAATAAGGCGTTGTATAATACTAGATGCAGTAAGAATCTGATACCTATGAGGGTAAGGCTCCTCTAGAATCCTTACAAATAGCCTATTACTATCAGTTGAAGTTCTATCCTCTCGAGGAACCTTAGCAGAGGCTATAGCTCCTATATCAAAGTGTTGAATATCGTGCGCCTGATAGCTGCATGTCAAGACGTCTTTCAGCTGCCCACGTTGTCATTGTAGAATCTAAACCCAATGCTAATAATTTTGAGTAATGCTTCAATGTGCCCATATTTTTGGTCCATGTTGACATTGAAACGATCTCGGTTGATGTAATCATCTGCAGCTGCCTGTATGTGATACCTGTCAGAAATTAGAGCTAAGACCTCTAATCTGCAGACAATAATTCATGCATTTGCCACCTCTGGAGTTTGGCCGGCTAATAGTAACCGTGTAGTTACTAAGCTACGGAATACCAAGAGCCATAGCTCCAGCTACTTTTGCAACGCACTCCGTCAATGCTCTTCCGCTGGATGCACCACTAGGTCCTTGCTCCCATGAGCGCAAATCAGCTCTTGCCGTGAAATTTTCAAGGCTACTAGTGGTGTCTCGCCTATAGAGATAGATTGCGTTCTTGTAGACTCATTAATATTGAAGCCCGCCGTAGTAAAAGTCAACAAGCCATGGCGTCTGAGGAGTATGTACCCGAGTCCAGTATAGCCCAAACTCATCAGTCAGAGCGTGACGACAATCATACTTGCTTGTCTGGTGCTTGAGACTTGGTAGGCGGCGTTATGAAGAGTAGCAACGTGGTATTTTTGAAACATCTTTGCGTCCATTGTGGAGGTGGG
Source organism: Pseudogymnoascus sp. 04NY16 (assembly GCA_001630575.1). NCBI lineage: Eukaryota > Fungi > Ascomycota > Leotiomycetes > Thelebolales > Thelebolaceae > Pseudogymnoascus > Pseudogymnoascus sp. 04NY16. Next base: position 10,098 of record LNAU01000162.1, on the reverse strand, counting down.
CATCCGCTCTAAGAGACGACCTTCGTCATCTTGATTCGTGGGTCTGTCCCCCGTTGCGTTCGGATGATGGTCGAGAGTCGTAAAGCAAATTTATGGGCAGCAGCCGTCACTTTGCCAGTGTAAAAGTTTACTGAGACAGACAAGGCTAGATCAGCTTTTGAGGCTCTTACACGAACAACGCGGAGTCGAACTCTTTCGATGCTCATTTTCTGAATCGTTTGACGTCACCTGAACAAAGCCGCATCAGATCACCAGACTCCTCTTCCCTTACAGGGTAGCAGGAAAGCGGAGGGGTGAGATGGTCCGTACCTAATGAAGGGTATGGTGTGCATGCAAGTATGCCATTTCTCCTAATACAGCTTTCAAAGCATGAATGACCTTGAAAGTGCATCCGTGTTTTTTGTGGAGACAAGAACAGAGACTAGGGTCTCCGGATCAGTATATGAAAAATGCTTGTGGATGCTAGGAGTGGTGATGCTGGGAGTGGTCATCGACAAAGAGTGACTGCAATACGACAAACGATTCAATACGACCATCTTTCATTTCGACTAACTATCCGCTTTAAGCCTGTCTCGACCAGACACAATCAACCTTCGCGAGAATACTTGTTCTCTTAAATGAATCATGCCCTTGAATACTTTCATAAGCCACACAAAGACAAGATAACACTATCAGATGCATCCCCCGGATTGACGTCCCCACAATAGACCAGGTATCCATTTCCCACGTTTGCTGCAACCACTGCGGCCTGCGCTTGATCCACATATTCTGTGGGGAAGACAGACGATTGAGTCTTAGCGCCACTAACTGGAATGAAGACCTTTTCATGGGGTTGAGCGTTTTTGACGTGAAGCACCTTCATGCTATATGGCGCAGGAAGCGAGTCTGACGCGGCTCCCAAGGGAAGGGAGCAGGTGGGGTTAAGCTTGAAGTCGGACCTATGATAGTCGCCGTGCTTCCAAGGAATGCCAAAAGCCCTGTTGAAGAAATTGTCGAAGTCATCCATCCTCGTAAAGCTTGGGAAATGTAAACCAAAGATGACCAGGCCGCCATTACGAACGTATAACACCACTTTATCCAGCACTACTCTATTCTCCGTCTTCGTCAAGCCTTCGTCGGTGACCAGGATCGCTCTTGGGTTGCTCTCTTCAAGGTATTGAATCGCCTCACTTGCCACTTTGGCACGCCTCAATTGGGTAGATTCATTGAGTCTATTGAATAGGGACGAATACGATTCATCTAGAAATTCTCGAAACATAAGACTAAGAACAAAAATTACCGGGCGGTTCACAGACTCCATCGTGAGTAATGAGGTAGCAAGAGCGTCAAGAGGGTGAGGATGAAAGCAACGACCTTACCACCTCGGTTATCCTCAGGTTTGTTACAAGACCGATCAGAACGTTTCTGGTTGGTTCGTTCAAGGCAGAGCCACGTTGCAGTGCAGCAATTGTGTACCCGTATTGTACTGGCTTTTACGTCATCATCTGTCACACCAATGGCACCGCTACATGGGTATGAATTTTGCGCCTGGCCAAAGAAAGAACCAAAGCTCCTAGCAGCTGCGTTAACTACACGAATCCGTGGGAAAAGAACTATGATAAAATTCTTCGTGTTTCAGAGATGACGAAGAAAATGGGTCAGTTCATATCATCAAACCACCTAATAAGCCATACCGATCTTATATATGTTCCGGTCCAACCGCGAGTTTGGCCCATTACTGAATGGGCCAGCCCATTCGTGACCTAGCCGGCCCAACCACAAGTTTTGCGATTAACGATTGGGCCGGCCTATTCACCTATGGATCGGCCCGAACCACAAGTAATTAGAAATAGAAGTAATTAATTAATCTATATCTACGCTTCCTGTGCTCGTTTCTAACGAGGGCATCATATTTTTAGTTAGGCAAGCCCATTCGCGAATAGGCCGGCCTAGTCGTAGAGACTCATATTCGTGGTTGGGCCGGCCCATTCGCGAATGGGCCAGCATATGCACGAATACGGTACATTCGCGGTTAGGCCGGAACATATCTTTTCGAGACGCGAATATAGCTTACAGCAGCCTCTGCATAACTTTTTCAGTCGGGTATTTACATTGAAATGTGCCGGTTTAAACATCTGTGCCGATCCCATGAGGCACCTCACACTGCGCCCCGCAAATACTCTAACTTAAACCCCAGATACTTCGGTCCCTTGGCAAGGATAGGGTACCAAAGAGAAGAATCAGCACGTCAGACCCCAAGATCAACAAGTCGCTTCCTCGAACGGTTTATCTCGCGCGAAATCAAACCTTCGCAGTAGTCGTGGCAGGTGACTTGTATGTGGTTTATGACTGCACACCGCTTGCGACTCGGCCTGACGGGGGAAAGGCCGCCGCACCTCATCAATGCCTGGATTCTACAGGCTATGCTATTTCCGTAATATCTATGCAATCTACTACGCAAATCTGATATACAACTCAAACTTGATCTACGCGCATAACGTGCTACGCCACAGCATGCCCCGTTCTCCGCGGAGGACATTCTTCTTCCGCAACGCGTTGGTGGCGGGGTTATACGAGTAGCACTGCTTGCAGCTTCCCCCTTTTGTTCCCATAGCGCGACTGTGGGGGGCCGGGGCGCGGAGACGATGGTCACCGTTAGACTTCCCTGGTTGATAGTTTTAGTAAGTGTCGCACGGGATATAGGGAAAGGTAGGTGACTTACCGTGTCAAGGAAGCTGAATATTTGGTGGCCCGTTGGTATGGCATCCATGTCTAGTGTTGGTCCAACGTATTTCCGTGTGAGGGTGTCGCGAGAGCAGAGTAAACCGCTGGAAGCGGTGTAGCTTGGGCGCCTTGCATGGTTCCCAAATACTAAGTTTTCGAGTTGTTCGATGGCTGTATTTCCTTGGAATCCAGCAAGCTCTGGCTAGATTTCTCGACTTCTCCTTCAAAAGTAAACAGAAGGCAGAACGGTGTAAAAAAGAGTAAAAAAGCCGGTCGTTAAAAAGACCAGAGGTGTGTGACATAGATCCGCCGCCATATCAAGAAGAGTAGAACGCCCAACTTCCCACCGATTACCAGTAAAAATGGTGGTGATTTGCACCAACACCACTGACACCAAGAATTCTAGGGATAATGGCATAAAAACGTCATATGTCAAGGGCTGAGCCGCTTCGGTCGCAAGTAGTGCAGGAAACACCCACAAAGCTTCCATCCTCAGGAGCATCCCATAATCATAGCTCTTAAGTTGCAACCACAAGCATTTCTAATGGTTTCACAACGAAACCATACACTTTTTGTGTAAAAGTTGTATCTTTCCAATTTAGTGTCCCGTTCAAGGGACAAGATATGCACCACCTGATGATTGGTTCCATCTTTGGTTCCTCTTCCTCGACCATCTCTACCCACGCAAGCGCACAGAGGTAATCGGTACCATCGAGTGCTTTTCCGTCAGAAGATAAATGAGCCTTTCGCAGAGACTGCTGGTTTTCGATCGCTTCACCGAAACAAAGCTCGAGCAGTAACATACCAAGACAGCGGAGAGTTTGGCGCGGATCTATAGGAAGCACCCAGGTAGTATTTGGCTCTGGGGGAACAGAATCGCCTGGCTTTGAGGCGACGAATTTATGACTGATATATGGTTCTTCTGCAAGTATATTCGGCCCTTGATGGTAGAAGAAAATATTTTTCTTTTCTAGTTTCTCAGTGAGCCAAGGAGTAGCGTGTAGTTGTAACAGGGAGGAGGCCACGATACTTGCTAACTTGTATCGCTTTTGTCTGCTCAGTTTCAAGTGGCCATTGCATGTGAGTAATTTTTCGAGGCTGATTTCCCCTAGACTCGGAGGGGTTTGCCGTGTATCTTTAATCCACCGCACTTCGTGCTCCTGATGCTCGTTATCTGAGAGACAACCAAAGAATTCCACATTCGGATCAAGGTCTTTCATGACCGAGCACAAGTCTTTGATCTTGATATTTACAAGAGGCTCCTCTTTAGCTAAAGGCGGCGGTGGCGATGGTAGCGGCGGTGTGACTAGGCAGCTTTGTTGCGAGGCATCTAGACAATGTTTCGCACCCTCGGCATTTTTAGATTCTGTTGGCAGGTCGGGTACAAAACGAAGAGTTTTCTTGGGTTTGAATTTTGGCATTGATATCAATTTGCTAGAAAGTGTTAGTATCTGATTCCGAAAATATATATAAAGGTTTCCGCAAAATAACTTGCCTTGAGTGTTTATCTACCAAAGTTCCTGTTCCATCTAGAATCTCGCTCTTTGGAAATATGCTTCTCAAGCTAAAGCTAGATGAGACAGAAGAGGATGATGAACGCAGACCGGGCCGAACTAGAAGGGTCGGACTGCTGACATCAGGAGGCGATTTTGGCTGAAAGTGGGTCCTCAGTTGAGTTATATATGTTTCTTCAACTAGAACAGGCTGTGTCCTCTCTGGTGTTGAGGTGTCTTGTGAATCTTTGGCATAGATGAGTAATTTGCGCCTCGAATTTGCTGAAGTTGGTTCTCGTTGTGGCAGTGCTAAGTTTATGATAAACCTCGGCGGGCAATCGCTTGCTTGTCGTTTTTGCAATTGAAGGTTAGCCAAGTGGCTCACTTCGCAATTGCAGTTCCAGCTGTTTTTGATTACAGAGTGTAGAGTAGCTGCATGGCGTCTGATATTCTCAAACAATTCCCCCCAACTTGTACCGTTTGGAACAGGCTTCATGCCTTCAAAGGTGTCGTTGGTGCCGTCAAGGAGACGCAAGAGTCTCTCCAAATCCTTGATCTTCTTCTCGAGTGACTGGACGGTCCTTTTCCCATTCTCACTAAAACTAAGCTCGATTCTCTTTAACTGATATTTCCATTGGTTCTTCCCAGAAACCGCCCAATCGACCTATGAGTCTCGAGTTAGTTGTGTAGTCACTTAGGTGGCCTTGTACTAATACATACAGTTCCATCTTTTAAAGACATCATAGCCTGTAGATCTGCCATGTCCTCATTCATTGTTCTTAGAATATCTGCCGCCACATTAGTACAGCAAAAATCTAATTGTAAAGAGAGAGATAAGGAGCTGTAGGCTGTCTCAGAAGCCTGTATACGACTACCAGGGCATCCATCCTAAAACAAGAGAACAACTTTTAGTACGAGAATAAGACGTACCCATGCAAGCATCATACGCGTTCCCGAGCCGCGACCTCAAGGCCTCAACAACGTCACTCCGGTGCCAGCCTTCATAGTTCGCTATCGTTAACAGCCTCTGCTTTTCTTCTGGCTCGAGTTGTACTGGGGCCAAAAGATTTATCAGCACCAGCCTGAACATTTGCTTCTGGGTATCAACGGCGGTGATGAACTCCCGGAAGACAAGTTTAAATAGTTTCCATCTACGCAATGGCTCAAATCCCTTCTTGTAATGCTCTCCGACGGAGATAATGAGGGGCAATCCTCCTAGGACCAGGCCGATGACCTCAACTCCAGACATCGCGAGGTTAAATTAGCCTACTTCTTGATGATTTAACGTGTTCTTTATATTAAGGCTGAAGAGGCTGAAGAAGAGTTCGCCTCGATTATCGCGATACTGTATTTCTATCCCTGTCTGCATGCGCCTAATACCGCACCCCGCACACAGGTGTCACACCACCATTGGTTAAGCACGCGCGAGGCGCCTCATCTCTTCGAGTTTCTCTCAGCCTTGACAAAGGCTTCTTTGTGAATGCAAATCAAATTTATCTTATCATTCCACAAACCATACCTTCTACATGAGTTGGGGGACATACCCGCTTGCCCTCCAACAGAATCCTACGGGACACCTTTAGCGGATCAGTGATCTATACAACCTTCGAGACTAGCGCTGAATGCACTAGCTGAGAGCCTCTAAACTATTAAAAGGTACTAAAGGTAACCTTAGCTACCAAACTCCGATTTAAATAAGTGGTCTCTGCCAGGATGGTGGACCAAGATGCTCCTGCTGGCCCGTCCCATCCAGCGGCGCCTAGTCCCATTTCCTCACAGGCACGGTACTGTCTGAAGCGTTTTGAAACGATATGCGATGAACTACAAAATCTTAAAGAAGAAACAGCTATTCAAAATGGATATAACCGGAATCTTGTACTCCTGACGATGCAAGATTCCTGTGCGAAGTTCAAGGCTTGGGGTACTTCCATCGCCGCGTTCCGAAACGTGCTTGTTCAAACTTCACTTGATTTCCGCCTCAGAGACGCTCTTGAGATTTGCAGCACGCTTTTGGGGGTATTAGAATATCTTGGAGAGTATTTAGACGATGGTTAGTCACACTGGAAAGCTTGATATTAGGTTTGACTGATATGTTTTAGCATATGAAATCATTTTAGGAAACGATCCCAACCAGGCCGATGACGACTCCATTAACAGTGATTCGGAAAATGAACCAGAACAAAACGCTAGCAGTAAGGCTCTAAACCCAGCTCAAGAAACCTCGTACCTTCAAGAACTATGTATGGCTATCAGTAGTTCTAACGCGAGTCTGATGAAACTTTCCATACTCATCCGAAAATCATCAAATCGCGATGACTATCTCAAAGCAGCGTCTAGGTACAGTACTTGGAATCCAAGTCCGTTTATCAGCCACGTTAGAGAGAAGTACGGATCGGCGAAGGGAAGCAAGGAGTGGTTGGTCGAACGTCTAGGGAAAGCTATCATGAGACGACGTCAATTCTTGACGTATAGAGAAGAACATCATGGGAAGCTGACCGGCGATTGGGGCGAGGACCTAGATGAAGTTATCGAAGAAAAAGGACCAGACGCACCGAAGCTAGCAAAGACAGTTGCGTCAACAAAGGCGACCACTTTCATTGTTGATGGCGACGCTTCCAAAAGGGAAGTTTCGGAAAAGGAAGCTTTGGATTTTACGGCGGGTTCATTTGGGACGCAGACCTCTTACGAAGCTACGGAATTCGAAGGGGATGGCACTGTCCCTACTAAGCTCACAGTTCCCTCGCCTCCAAAATGGGCATTTCCGGATGTTCCTTTTAAATATGGGGAGCCTTTCCAATGCCCGTATTGCTATACAGAACAGGAAGTAAAGAATAAGGCGGCATGGAAGTAAGACGCAAAAGTAAAAGTTTATGTTCGACTTACTGACACTGAAACAGGAAACATATATTCAGAGATCTCAAGCCATATGTGTGTACTTTCGCCGAATGTGCAATGAGGATGTATCGTAGCAGAAACGAGTGGTTCGCTCACGAAATGCAATGCCATAGTAAGATATCAGCTTTTATTATTTGATCGACATCATTTGGTGGAGTTGAAGTATGTCACCCAGACGTCTACTCAAAGATCTCTTTCTCGCTGCTCCTAAACTCTGGTTTTATTTTCTAATGCATTCGTAAAGGGCTAAAACTAACTCGCCATTCTTTTAGGACGACAGTGGGTTTGCCAACACTGTCAGCACGCCGCATTTGCTTCTGCATCTGAATTTTCTTGCCATTTAGAAGTAACACACTCTAAAGTGTTAGAAAACACTCATCTCAAGGCCTTAATACTACAAAGCGAAGAACCTGTTGGCAAAATCAGGTCAAGCGCTTGTCCGCTTTGCGACGAATGGGAGGTAGACCTAAACAACCTAAACAACCTAAACCAGGACGCAAAGAGACAGCATTTACATGGAGGGAAAGTTGTGGAACCATATGGGACCATTAAGCAATTTCGGAGACATCTTGGACGACACATGGAACAGCTAGCTCTGTTCGCTTTGCCAATTAAAGAAAGCGATGACTTAGAAGATGACAGCGATGACCGAGAAGATGACAGCGAAGACGAGGCTGATGCTCATGGCTCCGAAAAATTTTACGGCGGAAGGGCAGTGCCCTATTTCTGCGACTATCAGAATTGCAATGACAGGGAAGGCTTTGATGAGAAAGATCGCTGCCTCGAGCACTATCAAGAGTACCACAGTGAAGACCTCATGAAGGATGAGCAGAGGAATCTCAGACTGTTGCTCTGGAAGAGGGATATCATGTCGGTCTGGTGGAGATGCACGAGATGCTTGAAGAGGAATGAAACGGAGAGCGGGTGGAAGTGTGGCGGTTGCAGCCAGATGTGCGAGAAAGTGAGGATTGTAGCAAGGGAGACGACCTTATCACCTGCGGAGTCGGAACTGAAGGCTAGAATGTTGAAATTACGGGCTGAAATGTCGAAAAAGGAGGCTGAGGCTGCAGAGTCCAAAGAGGAAGCTAAACCGTTAACATCTGCGACATCGGAAACAGCTATAGAAAAGATGGAAGTTATTATGTTGCACTACCGCACCGCGATCCAGCCAGCTTGTGATCGATTTATCTTCGCATCACAAGCCACAGACCTTAAAAAGATGGACCTTGAGTTCAAGATGCTATGTGAGAGAATAATGACTGAAGCACTCTTGAAAATTGATGGCATAGAGACCGAGGGAAACAGTAAAGGACGGCAGAGGAAGAAATCCTTCGTTCGGGAGCTGCAGTTTGCTTTCAATCAGTTGAATGAAGTAATGCTGATACGGAATGGTTCGATTAAAGAGGTTTCAAGAAATGGACAAGAGGGCGGGGATAGCTTATCGAGTTTGAATCGCGGCAAGAATCGGGAGCTGGAGTTTAGGAGTTTCCAAGACAAATGGATCAAGCTCCTCAGGACTAGGAGGAAGGAGAAGGACGCTGCGTTCTCGGTAGATGATCCCCCCGCCGAAGCGTCCGTCGTCTTCTCGGAACCGGAACCGAAGCCTCTTGAAGAGGACGACTGGGGTGGCGGCTGGGGCTTGGCTACGAAGAAGAAGGGGAAGAAGGGGAAGAAGGAGGAGGAGTATCCTTCTGAACAGGGCGAAACCACAAGAACGTCAGAACACCAGCACAGCCTCAACTCGCCTTCTAGTGCTCAACCCGATGATAGTTCCATAATAGACAAGGCGGAGGACGATAAGCATTATGAGCAATATCCGATAGACCGATATTTAAAAGACCCAGATTCCAAGGAAGCTCTAGAGCCCGCAGCGGAGTCACCAGCAAAGGAAGTGCAAATGCCCCAGGAGATAGACTCATTAAACCGAGATTCCACGGCCGCTCTAGAGCCCGCAGCGGAGTCACCAGCAACAGAACTGCAGATTCCCCGACAAGTCGCCACAACAGACGCATCGCAGCAGCCCAACCTCTTGGCGCGCACAAGTCATTCAGAGTTGGTCAAGTTCTCCAGTAACGATGAGGACTATGAAAGGGTTCTCGCTGTGCTGAAGCAATCTGCAGCGGAGGCAGCGGCGTTCCTGGCCGATGCCTCGCCGCCGGCACCCCGAACACCCTCACCACCTCCACCCATACCCGCCCCAAACACATGGACGTGCAGAGGTTGCGATACGGTCAACCGATCTACAAATAACTGCGCCGGGTGCGGGTACCACAAAACTCAGCAATGGGTCAAGATGATCTTCTGTGATAACTGTGGTGATGGGCCGTATCGGGCTAATATCAACATTAGCTGCGCACAGTGTTCCCAGTTTTTCGATCAGAACTGTCAGATCAAGTGGGTGCCAGCAAAGTAGGTCGCAAGCGAAAAGGCGGGTCGAAGAAGAGAGGAAGGGCGTATTAAAACATCTCAGAGAGAGTAGAAGAACCTAGAAAACCCTGTCATAAACCCCATTTGGTTTATAGATGAACTAGGGCGGAGGTTCAGCTTCCCTTTTACCTAGGAAGTAACTTCATTATATGAAGGATTATTGATTAAATTAGCTAGGTAACTATTGCTGGTTGCGTTTGAACTCTTCCCAATTAGTTTCCTAGAGTTTACTGGTGCTACCTGAATGTCAAGTCAAATATAAAATAATAGCCCACTCGAAACAATCACTGAACCCCAGAAATCATCTCCAGAACCCGTAATTGAATCCTACGAGTCCCATCTCTACATCACCATCAACAGTCTGTACAAAATCCCAGGCCGTACATATATGACATTCCCACTCCACTCCGCTCTTCCCACAACAATCACGCACGCTAAAATACAAGTCTCGTTAATGTAGTTACCCCTCCATCACATCCACACCCACCCTCAAACCCTCTTCCTCTTCTCCACCGCCCCCTTCAACGCCCTCAACTTCTCCTCCGTAACCCGAATCGCAACATCCATCTCTCTCCCCCCC